>JAPDSC010039559.1:68998-83765 GCA_026290005.1 Latrodectus geometricus
AATAAATATAGTTCACTCCTGTCAATGCAATCCATCAAGAATTTCCACTTTCTAAATATTATTTCCAAAACATATTGCATTGTAATAAATATAGCTCACTCCTGTCAGTGCAATCCATCAAGAATTTCCACTTTCTGAATATAATTTCCAAAATATATTGCATTGTAATAACCAATATAGTTCATACCTGAACGGAAAATGATTCCATAAAAAACGCCTCTAAAATAGACATTTAATTATTTTCATTAAATCGAAATGTTTCATAAAACTTCGCAGCATAATCTGATATTTTTTAAGACTATAATATTTTATTTAAAAATTATAAGATACTATAGTTATCCATGATTATTATTTCACTTCAATGTTTTCAAGTTAAGCTATTTTTAAGCTTTGTCAAATTTAATGCAAAAGTCTCACTTTAAAAATATTCTTCTTGTTCTCGAATCTATCCAATCACACTGCTGAAATTTAAAAACATACATTCTTAATTTAATTATGCTACAAATGAATGTTACAGCATGTTTTGATCCAGTAAAACAAATTTTCAACATAGTTTCATGATTTCATTAGCGGTTGTTAAAGTTTTTTGCCCAATCAGAGTTAACTAAGCTCGAATATAAGAAGCTTTTATTGCTCAATTCAGCTGCTAATCACCTTTCAAGAGTCAATGCTCTGATTGTAGATATCAAATAGTGTAATAACATTTGGTATTAACAACATGTTTTTTTTTTATGTTTCAACCCACATTCAGATCTTAAAATACAACAAGTTCAAGGTTATATGAATTCTATTATTCCTTACCAATTTCTTTTTTCTTTACTTTTTTTTTGTATTTTAAATGCTTATCATTATTTTGATAATTATATACTACCTACAAGATTTCAATGTAACATTTTGCATGAGTCGATTTTTTTTTCTTTTTTTGCATCCTAATGTAAATGTAACTAATCAAAGTTTTAATTAATTTTTTTTACAAAAAAACTAAGATTTTTATAAGTTTTTCTATATAATATTGATGGAATTATTGCTTTTTTTGAGACACAATGTATATATTTAATCTTGTATGCTCTTTTTTGAATTCCCATTATTGTTCCTTCAATTTTATTGAATTTTATTATTGCTTGACAAAGTTTCGCACAGTTTTATCAATTCTTAATTCCTAAATTTTTAGTTCATTTTCTTAAAATTTAATTAAGTTTTGATCATTTTACTTTTTATAATTTAAAACTTAGGGAGTTTTCTTACTTTAAAGTTAGTAGATAATAAAACAATGGTAGAAAAGTAATCAAGGAAATAGACATCTCTTGTTTAAAATATATGAATATTTCAACAAGAAAATTTAAGGGAAATTCTTTGTAAAAAATGAAATAGCATTAATTATTTAATGAATTTCTTTCTGGTTATAAAAAATCGTGTCCTTTCTTTAAATTATTTTATTTTCTTATGCGTATCATGATTTTTACTAATTCATACGGCATTTTAGAAAGGCAATGAAATTTATCAGATTAATTGCTTGTAATTAGATTTGTTGTAAAGGTTTGAAATATTTTCCTTAAAAATGTTAATCAGAAAAAACTTGTAACTGATGAGTAATTAGCTCAAACGGTGAGCCACGCGAATTGTCCTTTCATGGTAAAAATAGGAGGCGGGGTTATGAATACGAAATAAGCTCTCGACAGCTATGTGTTGTCACGTTGCATGAAAAGAACACAAAGTAAATAAAGCTTAAGAGATGTTGAAAGGTCACGTGACAACCTCTGAAGACGATTATTCCTTGGGGGAGTAAGGTCAGGAATGCGGAGTTCGGGCGTTAACGTCTCACACGATGTTGGTTCCTGCATTAATCCCCGCAGATTGTTTTGTTGTCGGCATTTTTTATTTTATTTTTTTTTTCTGGCGACAAGGTCCTCACAACCATAACCTAATTTTGATTTCACAATTTGAAGTTTCTTTATCAGTGGAATGAATATATTTTGCAAGAACTGCTGGCAGCAGTGGCTAAAGTGGATGTTCTTAAAAGTGGATAATGTGATAAGATGTAACCAGCAAAATTCTAATCCGGATTAAGAAACGTACATTTCATAGAACTCCAATGGATTAGATACAGCTGTTAAAAATTGTTAGATTTTTTTTTTTCTTTTTTGTTAAAAAATGTTATTGTTTTTTTATCGATACAATTTACCTAATTATAAGATAATTACGATTCGCAATGAATTTTTGAACTATTATCAATACTTTTATTGCATATTTAAATAAATTTGAACCACATATAAGAGTTAACTTTTCATTGCTTATGAGGCTGCAAAGCTAATAAAAAATCTGTGTTATTTATAATATAATTTAATTTAGTCAAATTCTTGAAAAATAATGCGAATAAATAAAGATATAAATAGACTTAAGCTACATTAAAGGTCTTTAGTACTTGCTGCATAATTGTGTTTGACCTATCTCTAAAAATACTTTATATTAATCATGTTACACCTTAATCAATTAAAATTTTTAGAAACTGGCATTAGCAATTTAAGTTTCTTTAATCATGGAAATTGAAAAAAGTTTAACCTTATATTCTTAAAGGCAATTAATTAAGTAAAATCATCTTTATATAAATCTAAAATTCTTCTTAATAATTAAAGTAAAATGCAATTTTTATAATATTATATTAGATATTGAAATTTAATTAACAGGATATTGGAATTTAGGAAAGCCTATTAAGTATGAAAAGTTGTTCTCTATCATGTAGAAAATAATAAGTTCTTCTTGCAAATTATTATCTGCATGATTTATTTATAATAGTATTCTAATAAATAATTAAAATGTGCATGCTCTTATCTATAATATGTTATGTAAATAACAAATCTAAAAATGTACATTTTATGATATGCTAAACATGCTTTGTTACTAAACTTTAATTAAACATTTTTGTGATGCTAGTGTGCAAAATTAATCGATATGTTTTTACTAATTATTTTAATTCAATTCTTGTCAACTAATGGTGAAATTATTTTCATAGATCTAAGTATGATTTAATACATGAAAATAGTTTTTAACTTAAATCAGTTTTTAGGTATTTTTAAAAATTTTCTTTTATTTGTTCAGATTAATAATTAAAATAAATGAATGTATAGCACTATTGTTGTGTATTCTTGATCTATTTAATGGGCGAGATTTAATTTTTAACGACCTTACCTTTCGATAGCCTTGTGAGTTCTAGTTTTTTTGTTTAAGAGTCACTGTATCAAAAATGTTCAAGATATTCAAAATAGATTCCTTAACACAAAAATATCATTTATAATATTCTGTGTATATAATATGATTTAAAATAACATTTAATTAACAATTTTGTACACCAACAAATGTTAAAACTACAACTCAAATTATCTAAATATTTCTTTTTTTTTTTTTTTTTCAAAATAAATTTAAAATGATTCAATAAAAAAATTTTTCATCTGAAAAGCAAAGTATGTTTTTTTTTTTTTTTTTTTTTGAAATGTCTTGCGATTATCTGATAGAATCAACCACTTGCCTAAATAAGAAGCAAAACAAATATTACTTTAGATAATCCGTGGAGTATAAAGCAGGAAGTTTCTTCAATTATAATCACTAATGATATTCCTTCGACAGATCTTTTCTTCAACCAGGAATCCTTGAATTCATTTTCTTCTTTCCACAATGCATATTTTATTCGCTTAATCTCCGAAGTTAGCGGCGTTGATGTGTGCTCAAAAGATTAAATAAGCAAGGCTTCATTATGTTGCCAGCAGAGCGACAAATGTCACTCACTGGAACTAAGTACTAATTGTTGTTCGAAAAGAAATGAAATTCTTTACCGAGAAATTCCGAATGATTTAAATAGTGTGCAGCTTGCAAGAACGCGTACAGCAGTTATTAGGCTTATTATGCAAACAGAATATACGCGACTCTGGTCAACGAGAAAAGATTGCAAAATAAACAAATAAAGACGTCTGGATGTGAATATGCGCTTGCATTTGTAAATAAATGCAGAGGATGAAAATATATTACATGAAGCATTTACGAGGATTAATTTGTCGAATCACGAATATAAAGAATGTGGAAAGCCATATGTTCTTTAACGAAGACTGCAGATATTGTTTTCGAATTAACAGATTACGGCAATGATTTGTAAAATAGAATATTTTGAGAAAGTCGTTCCTTTTCTCAAAAATTCGATATTTTTGCAAGCTTCATCTATTGTAACTACAAATATATTTGATCCATACTAATTATGGTTTTCTGAGACAAAAACTTAGAGAATCTACGATTCTATTCAAGAATTTCAATGAAATTGTGGATTCTAGAATTTTAATAAAGACCGATAGCAGCGAAAGTAATTTTAAAACCAATCGTGCATAACAAAAGCAATTTTTGGACTAATAAGGACTAAAGTTTCGAGCAACAGTTTTGGAGGAAAATTATGTACAAAAAATTATGCATTATTTTTGTTAAATTACTAATTATGGATTATTAAAAACTGTATAATCTCCTTTGATTCAAAATTAATCTTTAAGAATTATTATGTTGTTGTTGTTGTTTCTGATGACACTTGGCACCGCCAAACCCGCCCGTCAGAGACTAGGCGAATGAAGTCAGAGAGAGAGCGTCTTCCGTTTTTGAATAGAGCAGCGTTTCCCAACCTTTTTTGGCCAAGGCACACTTATCGCGGGAAAAAATCACGAGGCACACCACCATTAGAAAATGTTAAAAAATTAACTCTGTGCCTATATTGAGTATAATAAAGTAATTCTCTTGAATAGGAATCAAATAAGCACAAAGAAAATATTTTATAATTACTTTATTATGAAATATGAAGTAAACAGAATAGTGAAAAATTATAAAATACTTTCAGTGTGAAACCTGGGCCTGTTTGGCTGAACACAAAGCTGATATTCTGGCTGGAATCGAAGAAAGACACACACATAGCTCTTCGTCAACAGTTCTCAGTCTCTCTCTGTATTTGGTTTTCATAGAAATCATGCTTGAAAAGCTAATCTCACTCAGATATGTAGTGGAAAAAGGGAGCAATGTCAAAATAGCTTTGTTTGCCAGAAGGGGGAACTCCTTCGCAGTATCCAACCAAAAACTATCCAAAGGTAGATCAGCAAATCGTAGCTTGCAACCACGATTTTGTCTCAGTTCAATTAGTTCCTCCTGCTCCTGTAAAGTCATTTCCTTTCCAACAACTGATGCTGAGCTATAAGGGTTTCTAACCCAGTCAAGGCATTCAGTGGAGACTGAAAAGAAATAAAATGACAACTTCTCCTCAAGAGTTTTTAAATGCTTAACTATTATCTCACACAGTGCAGCAGTGTGAACACCTTGCCATTGCATGGTGAGTGTGAACATTTCAAGATTGCCACTTTCCACGTGTTGATGCCAGAGTTGCACCTTTGAACGGAATCCATTTATTTTATCTGTACTTGTAAGCAGGTTTTCATTTCGGCCTTGCATTCGGGTGTTCAATTCATTCAGATGATGAAATATATCTTCCAGGTATGCCAGTCTTGCACACCCCTCATCCCTTGCAAGCTGCTTTGCGTAATCTGACCCCTCATTTGTCAGAAACACTTTAAGTTCCTCCCGCAGCTCATACACACGAACCAAGACCTTGACACGTGACAACCACCGGACCTCCGTATGAAACAGCAAGGTTTTATGCTTTGCTCCCATCTCCTCACACAAAGCTGCGACTTTTCATGGGTCATGACTTTACAATGCGCACAACATCATCCAACACATGAACTAAGGCTGATGGTAAAATCTTGGCTACGAGGGCCTCACGGCACACCACGGTGCTTCAGACGGCACACTGGTGTGCCGCGGAACAGCGGTTGGGAACCGCTGGAATAGAGCACCCTCATACGAAGGTGGAAGTGCGACTTTTGGCTCATAGATGGCAGCACTATCTGAATATTCCAATTTTAGAGATTGAAACCAGTGAAAACCCACAGCCTGGCTCCAACCACCCTCAGAGGTATTAATTTGTAATGGGAACATGAGGAAAATTGCGACCCAACAGATTTTACTAGCCCCAGTTGCTATTAGTGAATACGACGTATCTTCGGTTAATCCGGGATTCGAACTCACCAACTTTTGGTAACGAGAACGACGCATTAACCAACCAGACCACCACGGCCTAAGAAAAATTATTATATATACTTCCAGTTTACATAAATACATCCGTAATGAGACTATTAGAACAAATCTGAATTTATGACTAGGTTTATCATTTCTTTTCATCGTTCCATATACGTAAGTGGTGTTATCAAGAAACGAAAATTCTCTCTCTAGGATATTTTATGTTCTTAAATTATCTTCATTTTTATAATTTTTATGGAATCATATTTTTTCGACATATGTATGCTCATTTCTCGTTCATGGTATGAAGAATTTACATGAATTTTTCATGCCAGAAAACTTTATCAAACAAGAAAAGTATTTTCATGCATTTTCCAAATAGAATTAACTGTGACCATAGTACTGAATTTTTTTGTATTATTAAGAAAACATTATTCCTTATATAATTATTATTTGATAATGAATCTTTTAACTGATAGGGTTGTTTTAGGAAAAATTAAAAAAGCGTTTGCTACTATTTTAATCTAAGAATGAAACTTTTCTGTTTACACATGTAAATCACTGATTTTTCAAAGATTAAAACATTTCTTAATTAGAATTTTACCTATCTTCATTGAAAAATATATATTCTATTAAAGCTCAAAATGTTAATGAATATAAATTTAACAATTGAAAAATCAAAAATTAATATCATTGCAGTCATTTGATTTATATATAACAGAAACTGCAAATATTAAAACCTATTCATTAAAATTATCTTCAAATTAAATTTAAGATTTGTTCCACACAACATCATGAATTCTTGGATTTGTCGAGAAATTATTCGTCCACAAATTATACATCAAACTAACCATTAAACACGGAAAATGCGTATTAAATAATGAAATACTAAATCGATTGCTTTTTTTAGTCTCAAAACTTAGTGAAATCTGAATGTAGAAGCGTATTTCAAACTACAAGTTATAGAATTTTAAAACAACATATCGATTAAAAACACTTAAGTATATTCATATAAAAATAAAGCCCCAGTGTAATAGATTGGAAAAAAAAGAATTTTCGATAACATTTGGTGAGACAAATTACAAGTGAAAATTTGATTGGTCATAGAAATTCATGAAGCTCCAATATTTTAGATAGTATAATGAAATCCAAAATTTTTCTCACGCCGTTATTAAATATGTTTATTTTGGTCAGTCATAAAATATTTATAATTTACTTATATTTTTTGTTCCCTTGGTAATTATCTCTGTAAACAATTTTCTCTCTAATTTACCATCATCTGAAATTGTCCATGTTGAAATTTAATAAGAGACAGTCTTGAAAAGGAATTGTTAGGGATTGTATCCTATAATATTCATACTCTGGATTTGTAACACTAGTTGAATTTGATCACGATCAAAATCAATCGAAATACATTTCTATTATCGATTGTCATCCCTTTAATCAGAATTTAATCAGTATACCAATGATTTTTTGGACAAATATATAAGAATAAACAATAATGCCCTCTTCATTGGTTTAATACATTGTGCTAATGGTAAAATGCAAATATGCTCAAAACTTAGTTAAAAATTAATTAAAAATTCTATGTTTTTAGACGATTTACAACGTCTTCTGCTTTTTATTTACGTCAGTTATACAATAATTTTATAAGGCATCAGTTGAATTTTATCAGAATTGAAAGGAAGTCTAACTATAATTTAGTTTAAAAATTTTGTTGTCGTTAAAGAAGAATAATTCTTGTTCTTTCCCTAGAAAAATAATAATAAATTTCCCTTTAAAAATAAGTACAGATAGCCCAAAATATTGTTTTGATAAAGGGATTTCTCCAGCTATTTTTGTTACTGGTTTTATAGCATCTAATTTTTTTATAACAGTTTTCTTTAGCTTTTGAATCCTACTGAAAGGCCTTTGCTGATAGACATTTCTATATCAAAATTATAAGTGACTCCAATCAAAAGTCAAACTTTAAAAGTGGCAAAAAAATCGACCCTTTTCTTTAGAACTCTTTCTTGGATCCAACTATTCTATTCACTCTAACAAAGTTAACGAGGATAATTTTGCAAAGAAAATATGACCCAAATATTAATTTTTCATTCTTCGAATTATGGAATATTAAATATTCCATTCGCCAAATATAAACATGACATACAAAAACTTGTTCGACTTCCACACACACTTGCCCAGAATTTTCTTTTTTACCTGCATGATGCTCATTTCGTGCAAATTCGTGATTGCATTTGTCACGTAACAACTGAGAAAAGAAAGTAATTTCATTGTAATCTCAAGGTCTAGACACAAACAACAATTAATAAGAGCATTGAATTAAAAAGCGCTGAATTCCCAAATGTTCTTTTTTTCCAACTTAATCAGACCTTATTTCGTTCTATTCTTTTCAGATTTTTAAATCAAAAATTTGTGCTTCTATTTTTAAAACTGGTTCTGAAGTTTGAAATTGGTCATTAACTCAATGTCGCATACATAAAATATTTTTTCTTCTCTCGTGTCATGTCAGAAAATACAAATAGAATCACTGATCCGCAACAAGATTACTTTTTTTTTAAGTATTTCAATCATTTCAACTAATTTGGCGCCTAAAATAGTCGGCGTTCATCCTAATTTACTTTACATTACAGTTGGCAATGATAAGTTCCACCCTTTGGCGGACCCAGCTAGCTCTAAATATTATTTTCTCATCCAGAAAATGTATCACGCCAATCTAAATTATGCCCTGAAGCCAAGTGACTCATTTTTTTACCATCCAAAAAATTGCTATGCTCGTGTGGAAAAAAAAGGTATCGTGAAAGTGTTTCGTTCTAAATACATGTTTCTAGTTGTTTACTTTATACAATGTATCAAGTAACAGAGTGAAATGTAAGTTCATACACCGCCGTAGAAGATAATAATTTTCTAAGGCTACACTTCTAACTTCAAAAAAAGTTAATTTTGTAGTTTTAGTAATGGCTATTTCTCACCATTAAAAAAACAATTTTTTTTTTTCAAATTAAATAGGAAAAAAAAAGCAATCCTTTTTGAAGTGTTTTTCTTTTTCTATCATATAATTTGATTTGTTGAGGCTAAATTATAGTCCTGTTCTGTAAATGCGTTGCTTTAAACGTGAAACATTAGCTGTAACTGCTGTTTTTAACTGTTAAATGTTGGAAAAACGAGATTAACAATTGCTAAGCAGCAGCATCATAATGACAAATAAATAGTGCAATCTGGTTATTTATATTATATAGATTGGAAATATCACTAAAATCTAATCTAAATAAATAGTGGCAAACAGATCTTTTGAGGTGGATATTTGTAATATTACACCAAGCACATTTTGATAATACATTGTTAAAGTAGCACAATTTAGAAAACTCTCATTATTAGAAAATCGTAGAACATTAGTCTGTCCATTTATTCAAAATAGAATTGTTTTCTAAATAATATTTTCTATAATTGTACTATTGCCTTTAAACCTTGCCCCTGGCATCTGCAAAATGCTATCCTATGGTATTGCTGGTAACTGTAAACCACGAACGGTTGATGTTGTCTTGCTTCGATATTTTTGCACTAATTTTTAACTATAATAACATTTAGAAAACTTAACATTACAGTTGATTCTCGTCAACTCAGAATCCCTTGAACACAAATCTTTTATTATTATTGCAAACATTTTTTTTTATCCAAAAAACGAAAAATTCAATCTTAAATACTGCTTAAATATGTGCCATACATTCGGAAGTTACAAATGAAATATAAGTAAATCTCAAAAAAAATATTTATTTTCTATTAAAAAAATTTTAAAATATTCTATTTTTTACACTTTTAAGTCTGAATATTCTATTTTCCACACTTTTAACACATGAAATATAAGTAAATCTCAAAAAAAAATATTTATTTTCTAATGAAAAAAATTTTGAAATATTCCATTTTCCACACTTTTAAGTTGCTAAACAGCAACACAGTTTATAAAGACCACGGAAAAAAAGGATTTTTACATTGCAAAATAATCATTTTTCCCTCAAATTCTTGGGTTCCTTACATTCTAGTTATTTTTATTTTTTATTGACTGTTGCAAAGAAATTGATTGAATATTTGACTTTATATAAAACAGTATATTGCATTTTATGTGACTGAAATAACAAATTGATTTTTTATAATATTAATAAGAATGGTATTTGGAAGAAACAATTCAATTTAATCATTATTTTTAGATAATTAATGACAAATATTGATTATTAATGACTATTCACTTCAATTCCATCCGATAACAAGTCATATTTCCTTTAGAGAAAGTTCTCCAAATTATGCTTTTTATAATCTATTCTGCCATATATGCTAAAAAATAAATGATAAATATAATGGCATTTAATATTTTTTGGCAACAAATTTTGGGTGTATAATTATTTGCAGTTTATTATAATCAAGTTGTTTAACCATGAGTATTTTATACCACATTTAATGTATATTAATGGAGCTGAATTATAATCTGTAACTGCTTAATTCTGGAATAGAAAATACATTATTAATATCCATTGATGTAAAATATAATATCTAAATGGATGTCATTATATACAATAAATCATACTATGAAGTTTATATCCTAGTTCCTTATAATACATAAAAGATTTGAAACGTTTCTGTTACAAAATCTCATACCGGTTTGAGCTAGCTCACTTTCGATTGTAACAATCCTAAAAAAATTATGGCCTCTGCCTTCATTTGAGGATATAAAAACACTGGCCCTGAAATATGATCTTCTTTATGTGGGTCAAAACTTTCTTTTAAGACATATATAATATCAAAGAAAAAAAAATAACTGCGGAAGTAGTAAGTTACTTAACCTAAAAATGTTACAATGTTCCTTTCTTGATACTGATATTTAGATATAATTACTATTCTGATTGAATAAAAGTAATTGTAAAAACAGTAATATCATATTTATGTATAACATATAAAACAGGAAAATGGAACACCTTATTTTTTATACTATATACTTCTTATATTGAAATATTCAGATCATAGTACACGCTTGAAAATATTCGTTCTCATATTTTTTCAAAAAAAAAAGTAAAACACTAAATACATATTATTGCTCATTTTTACTAAATTTATATATTTACATGCAAAATTATTTAAAAGTTTTAATTTTTATTTAATTTATGAAAAAGTTTGTAAATTTAAATATTTATTTTATATTTAACTACAAAGCGTTTAAATGTTTTTACTCTTATATTTTGAAATTATAAACAAATATGGAAAATATTTTTGCTTAATTTTTGCATTTCAATTTAATAAATATCGTGATATAATCATGCAACATTCCTTTTATCACATGGCTTCTAATTGTACAAGCCAAAAACTTGAGTAATTTAGTTAAATTTTCTCTTATTATACTTATTTCTTTGAAACAAATTAAATATACTTATAGTTTAAATTTCATGCTATTTATAATCTCATTATAATATTTTCTTCTCTAATAAATATCAGAAGCACGATATTATTCTTTCATTTTTTATAATAGAGAATTATTTAAGCTATTTCAAGAATACATGATCTTGTCAAATTCTATATAAAATTATTCATTTCAAATTTAAATTACAGAAAAGATAAAATTAAATTTACAGGAATTTTGACAGTCGTTTTATGACAGTCATTAACTGTAATACTAAAATGGTTATTATTATACTGTGTCACTTGATATATCACTTTTGTATAAAATATCTTGTGATTCTACTTTTCCAAAAAAATTTAAATTCGATGAGAAATCGTGTTTTTGATTTAATCAAATTACATATTTTCAATATCTATTATCAATGCATCGAATTTTCTCATAATCTAATCATTTTTAAATTTAATTCTTCTATAGCTTTAAACTGAATATTCCACTTTTTCAAAAACTCAATTGTTTCTATATAATTAAAAAAATCTGTCTATATATATATGTATTCTAGCTTTATTTAATAAAAAATCACTTTTCATAGTCTAGATATCAAAATTTTTACAATCGCATTATAATTCAAGAAGAATTAAAATAATAAACGAAATATAGATTGGTTTCCAAAGATGATTGCACAGATGTTCTACGTAGAAACTATATTGAAATGTATTCTTTTTTCACAGCTTAAACTAAATCAACATTGACATTCTTCCATTTAATTTTTAATTTAAGACAAGAAAATAATCATCGATCAAATAGTGTTGGTTCGATATATCCATCGATACGGAGCTAATTCTTTGGAATTTTAGAGTGTTGAAACGAGTTCCACAGCTTATTTCGACGTTCGAACTGGAATATAGGAAGTAGGTCGGGAGGAGACGTTTGAAAACCTGTAATTATTGGAATATCTTCTAGAAGTATCGTCTGAGAGGTATTTGAAGAAGAAAACAAAAGGCAAGAAAAGTAGGTCTCTGTGCAATTTTTGGTACATTCGACAACTTTTAGATCGGACAAAAGTAATAATTGTCAATGACCGACAGCTCAGACTTGATTTGACGTAGTGATCAATCTTTGACCTGAATTCCAATACTTGAGTAATAAAAACTAAAAATTGTTTTTAACCTCAGTTTTTAAATTTTTCTTTCCTATATAATGCTTTTGAGGAAATTTACACGGAAAAGTAGTTGGTGTTATTTTATGGAAGCTGAGTATTATACAAGACGTAAAATTTATCACTTTTATATATTTAACAAGATTAATTGATGCAATTAAAAAGATGTTGGCCTATGTTGTCTTTTCAGTGAATCTAATTATATATACATACTGCAATATAAAAAACATCAATGTTTTCAAATGCAGTATGTTTTGAATTAATCTTTTAGAATAAACACGTTAATGAAACTATAAATGTTTAAAGTTTATATTATTTATGATCAACTGTTCAATCAATCATTGATTGTTTTTCTTGACAAGTGATTAGCAGTAAAATAAGATAGTTTGCCTTTTAATTGGAAGCTGATATAAATTGCATTTTATTGTTCATTACCTATTTTTTATTCCTGTTTTAGTACATCTCAGTTTCTAATCACAATAAGTATGAATGTTATTCTTATTTCAAATCCTTCATTAAAAAGAGTCGTGTTATAATTACCAGTTTAGGAAATGAAGTTAGACTTCTTCATTTTCCAAACTGGTAACACAACAGTTAAACTTCTTCACTTCAGTTCAGCAATTCAATCGCCTGCTAGCCTACGGAAATTAGCAGTTTGAAACTAACTTTATTTCAAGTCTCAAATAAACAAAACTGATGATAATGAGTTTAGACCAAAAAATGAATTTTTTTTAATCAGGTTTGCGTGATAATTTGCATTCTTTGTTGAGATTAGTCGTATCAAATTATACTCTAATATTTTGTTTTATATGATGCGATTTCTGTTCATGCATTTAATAATAGCTAATTATTGAAACTAATGTCTTTTGTTAGAAATTAAATTTATCTTAATGATGTGTTTTGAGAATAATTAATTTTATTCTGTACTTCACCATTATCATTCATGAATAGATAATAAATTTATATTTGCACCCATGAATAGTTTATGAGCTTATAATTAAAATTTTATGTACGTGGAAAAGGAATTATTTTGAATATTATCATTTTCATTGGGGGTTTCGCTTATTGTTGAACAATATTTTCCTCAAAATAAATTTTAATAGGAACAAAAGAAGCTCAAGGGATGCTGGGAGTTCTCTAAGGCTCTGATGAAGGGAGTATTTATTTACTTAAGAATAGTTTAAACACGCAAACAATAACAAAACAATAAAATGATCTCACGTGTCTAGAAAAGCTAATTTATTGAATAAACTGTTTTGATCTGGTATAACTGATAGCCCTACAACTTCAAACTGTTGTTGTTTTCTAATTTTCATCACGTTTTTGCTTTTCTAAGAAACATTTCATAGAAAGTGGGCCGTAATTACGTGTCGTAAGAGAGGAAACCTGGAAATCTACCCAAGCACCTATCACTACCATGATTATTGCAAAACTCTATTCTCATCTCCTCGGTTATAATATTAAATTACAAGAAATTCATGAGAGTAATATTGAATTTCTACGGAAAATCTGAACTTATAATTTTTTCTGTATGAAATCTTTTCAGTTTCATTTATCAATGTAAAAAAAAACTTTATTCTTTAACAATATTTAATTTGTTAACTAGATATTAATTATTATGTATCTTCATATTTAAATAATGATCTGTCTATGTTTTGCACAAGAAATTACAGAATTTTAAAAAATATATCACATAATTATTGAAATATAAATAAATCAAATATGTTATTATTAAATACTAGAGTAATTTTGGTAGCTTTGATTGTGCTGTTTGAATACATGTATTTTGCGTAAAAATATTTTATAACTTAAAGTATTATATTTATATTATTATATAAATATTATAAAAAATTACATAATATATTATAAAAAATATATTAAATAATATATTTTTTATAATAAATATATTATAATTTAATTTTTATAACTTAGATTAAAATAATAGAGAAAAAGTAAATGTAAAAAGAAAGCTATTAGGTCATCATTACGAGACATTCTATTGTTAGTTTCTATAGAACATATTACAAATTCAAAAAAGAATATGCATGTTTTAAATATCGGTGTTTTCCTACGTAGAAAACTTCAGGGGTCGGAGTACAGAATTTTTTTTTTCAGGACACTATTTTCAA
>JAPDSC010039578.1:0-13300 GCA_026290005.1 Latrodectus geometricus
TTTGCACATAAAACGCCTGAAACTACATTCATTTTTGGAAAACGAAGCAACATGTACAGGCATTCCAGACATTGTGGTAAGAGACACTTCATCGGAAAGAACTGTGGTGACAAATTTGGATTCCTGTCTTTCCCGTACGTGAAAACACAGAAAGTGAAAAGACTGCCATTCATGAGCAGTAAACTGCTATTCGTGCTGTTCATGAACACTGAATATTATCCTGCATTAATGTTGTAAACATTTCTGTTCCAATGATTCTGATGTATCTGAATGAATAATAGATGATTTGCTAGAATTTTTGGATATTTTTTCCATTATAACCAACCCGCAACGCGTCCTTTTTCATTGAATGTATATGCGAGAAGGATGCAAATTATCAAATTTTGTCCATGCTAAATATAATTCATTAGGGTTCTTGAAGATGTTTTCTACACTCTACCAAAGTTTGTTCACCAAGTTCTCGGCCATCTTGTTTAATAAAGATACATATATATGCACACATTATGTATACATTATTCTACTATCATTTAAGTCAAAATTTTTAAAAGATGCTTTTTTTAATTATTTTAATATGCTTCTTTGTATATAGGCATTCGATGCTGTATATAAGCCATACATTGTCAAGGACACCTGGTCAATGTTAGTCACACTTCTTGAGGCGAAAAGTAAAGGTGAACTCACTCTAAAATCAACCGATCCTCATGATAAACCTCTAATCGACCCTAAGTACTTCAGTGATCCAGCAGACATTAAAGCCTTGGTTGAAGGTATATAAATGTCTACTTAGCATTTACTATTACTTTTTATAAGTTGAACATATTTTGTTCACGCAATAAAAACAATTTAATAAATTCGATTTTTTTTAAATTAAATATTTATTGAAGTACACTGTCTACTAATAAATATTTGGACACCTATGCAAATGACGATATCAGCGGTCCTGAGTTACGTCAAGGCCTCAACCGGTATATATGGTGTAGGAAACAGCATTGGCATTAGTCGCATGCAAGATACCACCCGATTCGGAGCTCTTTGATTGCGAGAAAGGTATAATTATCGGGTGTCACAAATGTGGCCGATCATTGAAGAACATATCTGGCGATCTGAAGTACCCAAAATTGACAGTGGCTTATGTGATTAGGAAGTGGAAGGTAAGTGGTGATTGTCGATATGTTCTCCGAGTCGGCTGACCAATAAAACTGGGAGATAGAGACCGATAAGTGCTGTCCAGAGATATTTGAAAGAATAAACCAGACCGATGTCACTCATCTGCGAAAAGTTTCAACAGGCATCCGGGAGTATATTTTCAATGAAGACCATCCGTAAGGAAGCACATCTGCTTGGTTTTAATGGTCATGCTGCTGTCCATAGGCTTGTAATCACGAAGTCCAACTGCGCTGCTCGGTTAATGTGGTGCAAAGCACATCGAAATTGCACCATAGATCATTGGAAACGGGTTCTTTGAAGGGACGAATCAAGATTAACCCTTTACAAATCGGATGGTAGATTCTGGGTCTGGCATCTGCCAGGAGAACGTTTACTCCCAGAATGCATTGTGCCAACAGTCAAGTTTGGTAGTGGTGGGATTATGGTCTGGGGTTGTTTCTCCTGGTATGGACTGGGATTCTTGGTCCCCATTCTCGATAAGCTCAACTAAGCTCAATAAGCTTACTGCACCATTTTGGATTAAAATGTGCTTCCTACACTACTGGCCATTAAAATTGCTACACCAGGAAGAAATGCAGATAACAAAATGATATTTATGGGACAAATATATTATACTAGAAATAACAAGTGATTAAATTTTCAAAAAATTTGGCTAGATAGATCCTGAGAAATCAGTACCCAGAACAACCACCTCTGGCAGTAATAACAGCAGTTATACCCCTGGGCATTGAGTCAAACAGAGATTGGATTGCATGTACAGGTAAAGATGACCATGCAGCTTCAACACGATGCCACAGTTCATCAACCGTAGTGACTGGCGGTTGGTGACGAGCCAGTCGCTCGGCAACCATTGACCAGACGTTTTCTATTAGTGAAAGATCTGGAGAACGTGCTGGCCAAGGCAACAGCCGAACATGTTCCGTATCAAGGAAGGTCCGTACAATACCGGCAACATGCGGTCGGGCATTATCCTGCTGAAACGTAGGGTTTCGCAGGGCTCGAATAAAGGGTAGAGTCACGGGTCGTAACACACCAGAAATGTAACGTGCTCAGTTCAAAGCACCATCAATGCGAACAAGAGGTGACCGAGACGTGTATCCAATGGAACCCCATACCATCAAGACAGGTGATGGGTCAGTATGACGATGACGAATGCACGCTGCCAGTGTGAGTTCACCACGATGCCGCCAAACACGGATGCGACCATCATGATGCTGTACACAGAACCTGGATTCATTTTAAAATATGGCGTCTCGCCATTCGTGCGTTCAGGTTCGTCGTTGATCACACCATTAAAGGCAATCTTGTCTATGACGCAGCGTCAAGGGAAGCCGCAATCATGATCTCTCAGCTGAGAGTCCAGGCTGCTGCAAACGTCGTCGAACTGTTCGTGCAGATACTTGTTGTCTGACTCACGGCTCATGACGTGGATGCACGATCCATTACGGCCATGCGGATAATATGCCTGTCTTCTCGGCTGCTAGTCATAGGTGGCCGTTGAGATCCCGCATGGCGTTCTGTATTACCGTCCTGAACCCATCGATTCCATATTCTGCTAACAGTCATTGGATCTCGACCGACGCGAGCAGCAATAATGCATTGATATAAACCGCAATCCCGGTACGCTACAATTCGACCTTTATCAAAATCAGAAACGTGCTGGTACGCATTTCTCTTTCTTGCACGAGGCATCACAACAACTTTTCACTAGGCAACAACGTTCAAATGCAATTTGTGTATGAGGAACCGGCTGAACAATTTCCTCATTTAAACACAATGTAGGTGTCACTACTGGCGCCTGCTTTGTTTGAATGCGCTGAAAAGCTAATCATTTGCATATCACAGCACCTTCTTCCTTTCTTATAAATTTCACGTCGGTAGCATGTCGCCTTCTTGGTGTAGGAATTTTAGTGGCCAGTAGTGTACGTTGTGGCAGTTTTACGCATTGGACTCCTCTTACTTTTAGGACAATGCCAGTTTTCATGTTTCGAGGTTAATCAAGGTATGGTACCAATGGAGTTCATTGAATAGACTGGCCTTCTTTGAGACCAGATATGAACTCTATCGAGAACCTCTGAGACTAGTTGGTTTACCGAATTAAGGGTTGCACTACCCGTCTATAATCGGTGAAAGAACTTGTATGTCTACTCCAAACCAAGTAGAAGACAATACCACTAGCTTTAGTACAAAGATTTGTGTACAGTATTCCCGGAGGGTTCAGGCTGTAATTGCCTTTCATTCAGGGTCTACCAACTATTAATTTTGAATAAAGTTAGATTTTCTTTTCTATCATAGGTGTCCAAATTGCTATTGGTAGACAGTGTAGTACATTTTGTGACAAAAATAAAATTTTTCAAATATATTTCCAATTAACTCACTGTCAATCGAAACACTCATCGAAACGTGCTGCAAATTATTTGTGATTGGGTTACTCTTTTAATGCTGAAACACGTAATACATTAAATCAAAATAATTCATAAAGACAAGATGTTTACTTCATTATTCATAAAGCTATATTATACCTACAATTATTCAAAATCACAAAAGAATAAATGTATAAAAGTGATTTCATGTGTGTCTTTAATTGCAAACTTCTTAGCATTTATCAGATGCTTAGATTAGGGGTCTTCAAAGTTTTGAACGTGGGCCAAATCCGTCCCACCAGTGACATCATTTAAACCAGTGAACAGCTTTTTGTTGGCATAATAAGTTGGATACAAAACACAGAATGATAATAACTCGGTTTTATGTACTGTTTATGTTAAGTTTAATGACATGCATAATACGCAGAAAATTTAACTTAAGCATAACAACTGATAAATAATTTTAAAGAACCCTACTAACATTATAAACTACTCAGCATCCCGTGGTTACCCTCGGTATCTATGTTGGGATAAGGAGTATTAAATATGTCTGGAATGTATGTATCCTGAATGAAACATGATTTTTGTCCGGAGAATACATCAGAAACGTAATAGTTAAATTAACGGGATCCACCTGTAACAAAATGCTAATCAGATTTATGTATTTTTGATTATCTACCAACACACTAGTTTGTAGTTATGGATCAATTTTACGTGTAGCAATTATATATAAAAAGTTCTATGCTCGTCTGTTAATGTAGATCTGTAAACATTTTGTGTGCTTTATTTTGATTAATGTTTTCCCACAGAAGTAAGTAGTACTGAAAACACAAAACAGAGAGTAAATTTATGTAAATTATCAAATTTTGTGTGTATATATATAGAGAGAGAGAGAACTCTTATAACTCCATCAAAGGTGAGTTTTAAGATAGGTATGTTTTTAATTATACCACTGTACTGTAAATCAGTAATTTCCATTTGAAGTTCTGGAGCTAAGGTTTCAATGTCAGTATCAAATGGAAAAATATAAGAATTTAAAAAAACTTAATTTCATATGCAATGACATGAGAGTCTGAGAAACAAGTATCAAAATTTATTGTCAAATTACTCAAAACATGGATAGCAAAATCGTCGGAAAACTCAATCTCAGTTGTGAGACTGGCTTTTCCACATGATATAAAATGTGTGAAAAAATTTTTACGTAATTGTGATTGAAACAATATAGTTTTCTACCGGATTGATTTGATATTAGATCAGGGAGAAGCTAATTTTCTCTTTGCTGTTTTAAAAGTTATTAGAAACAAAAACTCGATGAGTTTTACTAGAATCTTCTGGAAATTATCGTTCTTATTCGAGTTCGTGCTTTCATCTCAATTTATCGCAATTTCAAAAATTTGGATCCAAAGAGATGTTTTTCTTAATAAATATGTTTTTCTGTACGATTTATTATATTTTTAATCATACTGTGCATTTTTTAATTTTATGTGACACCCATAATATCAGCTGTATATATTTTCGACTATTCGACGAAAAATGCCACGGATTATGCGATGCTTTTTTTTTAATTTTACCCTGAAAAAATTGTCAAGCGGATAATACGCTTCTGCGGATTATATACACGAAAATAAGAAATATACAAAACACACATCTCTCAAATACAAATTGTAGTATTGATGACAAAGAAAAAGCAATCCTGTCTCTTTATATAACTTTAATCATCATAAATAATACTTATAAATGATAAAATATTCAGCGACATTCATAGATGTTAAAACTGAATATTCACACCAATTCAAACATTTGGCTGTAGATACATTTTATTTTTGTTCATAATGTTTTTAGTTTTATTTATTTATATTTTTTATTTCCTAGGAGTCAAAATGGCGATCAAATTTGCAAAACAGCCTCCTCTAAAGAAGATAAAATCAAAATTGTTTACGACAAAGTTTCCAACATGTAAGCAGTATGAAAAATGGAGCGATGACTATATAGAATGTGTGATTCGTTCATATACATTCACTTTGTATCATCCAGTAGGGACTTGTAAAATGGGTGCTTTATCAGATAATACAACAGTTGTTGACCCACAATTGAGGTAAGAAATGTAATTTGTAATTTTTATAAATTTTTAGCAGTTTAAATAGTTTCTATTAGTATTTCTTTGATGAAATCATGTTTGATATGCAAGTCGAAATCTGCATAAATTATAAACACTCAATTTAAAATTATTCAGTAATTCCATGTAATTTCTTTATAACTACATTCCTGGTTACCCGATATATAACATTCTGAAGGAGGCTTGTAAATCAGATAAGCAAATGATTGATATTGCTAAGTATGAGTTTACCACGGAAGACTATAGTGCTAGTATAGGCACTAGATAAAGGGAAAGGGGATTGTCGATTGTGTAAATACAGAATTTTTATTTTTTTGCGTAGATTGTTTAATCATGCCTCGTTGAAGAGATCGAACTTCTTTCAAGCAGGTTTCTGACAGAGGGGGCATAAGAGCATAGGGCATCCTTCAGTAGATCGTGTTGTACAAAATCAACTAACTGTCCTGCGGAACTTTAGTCAGTAGATATTGGAAGGAACAGAGGGTCATCGAGATTTATCTCACCCACCCCCTTGCAGCATTTCATGTGATGACAGATTTATTGTGTACATAGAAATGATAAGCTCCCTCAATACATCAGAAACCGCAATAGAACAGTCTATTACTCATCATTCGGTATCTGCTCGTTAAAATCGACGTCATTTGCAACTGAGGGGAATGTCATCAAGGCGTCCTTTCATTCATTCACTCTTCACTTAAAATTATGGGTCCTTGTGCCACCAATGATGCGATGAATAACCGAAATAAACAGCAAAAAAGGAACGATCTTGTTGTTATTGATGAATCCCATTTCAGATTACAGCACTAGGATGGTTGGATTCAAGTCTGGATAATAACATGGTGAGATACGAGAGAACTGCTGCGTTATGTATAGCCACACTAGACCTGCCAAGTAACATGGTTTGGAGTGGTATTGGATTTAATGCCCTCAAACTTCTAATCTCTGTTTCTGTACACAGAGCAACCAGCGTTATAGCTCTAAGGTACTTTTGTCCTTGGCCCACCCATATATTTAGCACATACCTTCAACCGTATAACAGGATAATCTCGAAGTATACGTGACGTAAAGAGTTCTAGAGTTTTCATTTTCCATTCTTGAATTGGTCTTCTTGCTCTAACAAGAACATGTAGTCTGCACTTCCAAAACAATTCTCCTGAGGTACATGCCGACTGCTACAGCAGATAAATTTTGAAATATATGGAAGTCGCTTGGTCAGCTATAAGCTTACTATACATCTAAATCCATTTTTAATTCTATTGCTTAGGTATGTGGCAGCAGTTGAATCTAGAATCGGCATCTTCACTAGCTAATGGTTTTGTAATCCTCCACAATTCAAATGAGGCTATGATTTCAATCATTTAATCTTCGTATATTATGCTTTTGCCAAATAAATTTTGCATACCTATATTTTTTCTGGGTGTTGTATTTTGGGTGACAGCAGTATATGTTGAATACAATAATATCAAGCTTCAATTCGGATTACATTTTAAAATTAAAATTGAAATAAAATTTATAATGTGTATTGCATAATGCTCTTATAAAAATATCTTATAAATAAAGTTTTGTTATAAACAGCTTTGAGGAAATTTTAAATTTTAAAATTTATTTGAAAAATTCGCATTTTGGTTGAGAAACAAATAGAAAATAAACACAGACATACATTTCTATACAACATTTATATATTTATATACATAGAAAAATGGATAGTTATAAACTGATACATAATCTACATATGTGTAAGTGTATTTATTGATATAATTGAACGAAATTTTTTAAAATAAAGTAATTATTATATAGGAATTTTATACAGATCTTTAAAGGTACATTTAAGACGTAATACACTATTTCATAGAAATATCCAATTTATTTTACTCTCTGAAACCTTCTATTATTTGACCTCTAGATCAGGCAAACATTGAACGTGTGACGAGAATATGTTAACTTGATCGTATAAGATTGTTCATAAATGTGAAATTGAAGGCTATATTAAAAATATTTGGTAACTTTCGTATATGTACTTCCAAAATCTATTCAGAAACGTTTCAAAGAGCACTACCATCACAGAAACATTATGTCTATAATATAATTTAGATTAATAAAATAAATATTGTTTTAACAAAAATTACTAATAGGAAACCATTCATTGATGAAAAACATGAAATGAATCGGTTGAATAGAAAGTATTTTTTCTCTTATAGAGTGAAGGGCATCGATGGCCTGAGAGTGGTGGATGCCTCCGTGATGCCTATCATAGTCTCTGGGAACACCAACGCTCCTACGATGATGATAGCAGAAAAAGCTGCAGACATGATCAAAGCAACTTACAAAACTTCTAAATAAAATAAAGGAGTTTGGAACTTAAAAAAGGATGTTTTATGATTACTATAATTTTCTCCTACAAACATTACAGCATTATTTTAATTTTTACCAGTTATTAATCCACCAGTTACTAAAATTTAACCAGTTATTAAAATATCGGTTTTTTAATTAATTACGAATTATCAATAGCAGTTATTAAAATTTTACCAGTTATTTAACAGAAAAAGAAAAGGATTAATTGTTTATTAAAAAATGATATTGATTTCTCAATGTAATGATTAAATATATTCATTATGTATATTTACATTTTATCGGAATTTAAATGTTGTTCTAACTTAAAATAAAATCAATCTTAGAAACAAATACACTTTAGGCGTAATTTTCTTTATTTATAAACCATATACTCTTGGAATCGATTATGAACAGTATGTATAACAAGACACAAAATGAAATTTTTAGCTTGAATTTAATATTTTAAAGGATAAAGTTTATTTCATATTATATGACAGTATTCAAAAAACTGAGTAATATTTTATTATTTCAATAAAAATGCTGACTTTTTATCCTTTATTTTGATATCGAAAATTTTGTAAATTCTTTTCACCACATTGTATTGTACTTTATACAATTTTAGGTTATGTTAAATATAATTCTTCGTAAATAACAAGTAAACTTTTTTCTTGAGACAGCGCCAAGAAATGATAATTTTAGCTAATGGCATATTTTTACTTAAAGATTTTACAAATTCAATTAAAATTCGTTTTCTGTATTTTAGTTATGTGTGTATGTTTTAATAAACATATTAAATCTTAAAAATGCGCTAAACACATGCATGGGGAGCTTTTTTTAATTTAAACCATTAACATATTTTAAAATTTAAGAGTAAGAGTAAGAGCTTGACTTGTAGAGCAAGCGCATTTACTTAACTATTCATCTTTTACGAAACAACATACAATGAAACTAACTGTAGTGATGGTCGTATTTCAGTGATGGTCGTCTTTTAATTTTAAATACAATTGTAACACACGTTTTATTCGTGATATGACGAATTTCAAAGCTAATGATGAAACAGAATATAATTGCTTAAATGTAGATTTAAGAACATTTATCATCAAGCTATTGAAAATGTATATAATGCAGAAATTTTCCTGAAAACAAACCAAAATGTAAAATCGCTCGCGTTTTGACTGTTGCAATGTCAAACATTTGAAACTTAAATTATATATACTTAAGTTCTTTAACTTAAGTAATTTGTGTCTCCAATGTAAAATTAATTTTAAAGGATGTTAGTTATACATAAAAATCTTACACTTTGTAACTCTTTGTCAAACACTTAAGCAATTGTGTTTTTCCATTAAGTTAGAAAAGCAATATTAATGAATCTTCACATGTGGTAGTTAAGTATTTTATTTGGTAAGTCTAATTTCTTTTAAAATTTATAATTCAAATTTTTTGATACTTTCAATATGAAACCCTCAAATGTTGCAACTGACTTAGAAATACAGAAATTGAAAATACTAAAGTAATAAAAATAAAATTTATTAAATGTCAAAAATGATGTGATATTTAACTTTTTGATAGAACGCAGATTTGGTTTTAATTTTAAGAGTGCGTTATCCTTATTCTACAATTACAAAAGAAAATCACAGAATTTCATTTATGAGCTTTTATTGTAATAAATACAATGATAAAATCTTTAAAGATTTTATCAGTAGAATGTAATTGGATGATTATATTTTAATTAATGAATTAAAAAATGTTATTGGTACTGAACTTATAAAGTGTTTCTTTATATATTTTGTGGCAGAATATTGTATGTTATACACACCAAAAAGTATCCATTAAATCAAGTAAAATATAATGTACACAATACATTGAACTGTTATGAGTTATAATAATATATTTTCAGCTGAATCACTTGCAATTATTTGAGAACAGGGGGAATCTCAAAATGTTTGCTTTATTAGAATGATTCCAATCATTATACAAATCCTCATTAATACTAATAGAAAATGAATCCAAGCTCAATCTTAATTTTTTCAAGAGAGTTGAAGTCCTAAATGTTATTGTACTAAAAATTGATAATTATTAAAACGAATTCCTTGGTCAGAAGAAAATGAAATTTTGTATTGTAAGTAAAAATTTCACCTGAGCTGCTTGTTTTAGTTTGATGCTTAATATGGTATAAAAATGTAAAGAAAATACAAAATGTAAGGAAAGGAGAAACACTGCTCAAAACAATTAAAGAATATTGTAAGTTTTATATAAAATAAAGACATAAGAGAAATTTTTTGCCGAAAATGGAAGAAGAGAATCACAAATGCAAATTTTTCTGATTTTTAAACTGTGGAGTATGCTAATTTTGACTTCGAGGTCAAAATGTCGCTTCAGCGGCAGTGAATGAAATTTGATTTTCAACTGATTAAAAGACAATGAAGACAAGGATGATCGGCATTCAGTAACAGCTTTGTTTCGATGAGTACCTCTCTCTCAGACCCTCTATATCAGTGTTTCCCAACGTGGGGCCCACGCCCCACAGGGGGAAATTTCATTGTTCAGGGGGACAATCCGAAAATGTACTCGAGACGAGTTTAACCCTTTCGCTTTGGGCCATTTAAATGCAATGCCAAATTTAACGAAAAAAGCAAATTCTTAAATAATTATTGGATATAATTTCGCTTGACGAAACCAAAATATCAACTGGGTGTTTGGCATCGTCAAGTTAACTTCCCTGTGGAAGACGGCAGGCTCCATGGGGAATCCCGGACGTTTTAAATTCTCGGTAAACAACGCTGTTGTTCGCACTTGAATGGTCCATCGCAATGTATGTAGTGTTCACAGAATTCAGTTGGTGTTAATTTGAAATAAGTGTCCGTCTAAACTGTTACAAAAACTCGGTTACTTAATAAATATATAAATTGTATAGATAAAATTGGTAAGTATTTGATTTTATTTTTATTTATTTTAGAAACATAATTTTCCAGAAAATTTTGTCAAATGGAAAAAATATATTATTTTACGGTGGCAGTGTAGTAAATGTGTTATATACATTTAAATAAATATGTATTTTTTAGTATCCGTTTACTCTGTCACATTAAATTAATTTTAACACATACTTTAATTTTAGTTTTTAATCGATCTTATAATTATTTCTTATAGCCCCCATAATAAAATGAGTGGTGCAAGCAAGAAAAAAACTCTTCAATATTCGGAGGAATATTTAGAATTTGGGTTCATGCCCGCTGTCCATGATGAGCAGATTCCTTTTTATATTTTATGCCAGCAATGCTTGACCAACGAATCGATGAAACGAGGTCGTCTTGAGGCGCATTTAAAGGCGAAACATAGTGCTCATATTAATTCAGATTTGAATTACTTTAATTCAGATTAGAATTAATTTGTTTAAAGAAAAATTTTGAAAAGAGAACAACATTAAATTCTCTATTTACTGCTCATACTTCAACTAATAATCGTGTTCTTGAGGCTAGTTATCAAATTTCTTTACTCATCGCTAAAACTGGAAAAATCATACTATAGGAGAGAATTTAGTAAAACCGTCAATATCAGCATTTCTTAAAACGGTTATTGAAAAAGATGACAAAGATGTAAAAGCTATGCCACTCAGTAACAATACTGTTAGCAGAAGAATAGACGAAATGAGTGAAGATGTTGAAAACAACTTGTTGAAAAATTGAAAACTAGAAATTTCTCAGTGCAAATGGATGAATCAACTTTGAGAGACAGTGAGGCAGTATTGATATCTTACGTAAGATATATTGATAAAGGACATTTTGCTGAAGAAATGTTGTTCTGTAAATGATTAGAAAGCACCACTACTTCCAAAGATATATATAATATGCTAAAAAACTACTTAGATGTCAATGACATACCAATGAAAAATATAACATCGTGTGCTGCAGATGGTGCTCCTAATATGATGGGCAAGAAAATTGGCTGCTTAAAATTGATGAAAGATGCGAATCCAGAAATGATTCTTGTGCATTGTATTATTCATAGGGAAAACTTAGTAGCTAAAAACATATCGCCTGCTCTAAATGAAGTACTACATTCAGTTATAAAGTGTGTTAATGCCAAATGTGAACGTCTCTTCAAGCTATTTTGTGAAAAACAAAATGAGGATCATGTTAGACTTTTACTTCATACTAAAGTAAGATGGCTATCTAAAGGGAACTGCTTGAAAAGATTTATGTAGTTGTTTGATACTCTTAGTGATTTTTTAAGTGACAAACCTGAAATGAAGTATCTATTAACAATCGATGGTAAAGCATTTGTGAGTTATTTAGCCGATATCTTTGAAAAACTTAATAAATTAAATAAGCAACTTCAAGGAACAAATTAAACTCTTGTCGATGCAAAAGCGAAGATATTTGGTTTCAATACTCATGTTGAGTTATGTCAGAAAAATATTAACAACAAAAACTTTCAACAGTTTCATTGGCTCCAAAAATGTAAAGTAACTGATACTGTATTACTTGTTATTGTCAATCATCTGAATATTCTATTGGCTGATTTAAAAGAAAAATTTTCTGATTTGAAACAAATTGATTTTCCAACATGGATGATGCAACCAATGTTAGTGGATTTGTATGATATATCAAATATGGAGTATCAAGAAGAACTTGCAGAATTACAAAATGATGAGTCAGTTAAAACTTTATTTAATATAAAAGGAGCGATGGCATGGCTTTGTGAGGAAACAGAGATCAAATACCCAAATTCAACGAAATGTGCATGAAAACTATTGCTACCGTTTCCATCTTCATATTTACCTGAATGTAGATTTAGTGCTGAAAATGATTTACTGGTAAAAAAAAGAAATCGGCTGGATATAACACAACGTGGAAACTTGAGACTGATGCTAACCAAATTGGAACCTAATATAAAATCTTTTATGCAGCAAGCATTAAGCGCAAGGATCTCACTAAATTAAAATAATAAATTAATATAGAAAAATCTTTATTAAAATTATTTGAAATTTGAATGTCTGTTTTTGATTACATGTTTTGAAAATCTACTTACTGTGTTTCGTTAACAATTTCCAAGTGATTTGTTCCTAAAACCTATCTTTTAAGTTTCTTATGTGAACAGTTCAATTTCTTAATAATAAAAATTATGTATGTTACACGGGGGGGTCATAGGAATTTTGGAAAGGCTAAGGTGGGGCATGGCACAAAAAAGGTTGGGAAACACTGCTCCATATCATTCGAGATGGACCTCTGATTGGTCACCGATAAAGGGATGAGATCCTCAGACCTATTATAGTCCCTTACGCTGCAGCAGTCGGAGAAAACTTCATTTTAAAGGACAATAACTG
>JAPDSC010039584.1:0-17611 GCA_026290005.1 Latrodectus geometricus
ATAATACATAATACATTGAGTAAATAATTGTTCTTTGAATAATAACTAATGTAAAGTAATCAAAATATAAAATAAATTATTTTCTGAATGGCTAATAAGCATCAAAAATAAGTGATGAATCTCAAAAGAAAATATTGTTTTTAAAGATAATTAAAAATAATTTTTTTAAATAACATAGATACATTTCTTAAATAATATAGAAAAAGTTATTGTCAAAAAATAAAATTTTTCATGTAACATGAAGGAGCTGTTACTTCTTTGGATAAATGAAAAAAGGAAAAAAAAAACAAAATACACGAATATCAATTAAAATATAAATATGTTTTTGAAAAAATATAATGTGATTGTAATTACAATGAATATGAAAAACAGTTACATTTAAGAATCTGTTCTTTCACAACTTATCACAATACATGATGATCTGTTACATTTTATTTGTGTGGCAAATAAATTCTTAATTTCTGCCACTGCAGAGTATTAAAATTTCAGTGTTTCAAATTACTATATAGAGTATAATATTTGATTCAGAAAATATTTCTTTAACTTTCTAATTATCTTTTCTACTAAAATTTTTTACATAATTTTTGTTACCTTATATTATTTGTTTGGTATTTCTTAAATTAAAAAAAGTCATTTTAGATAAAAATAGGAGAATATTATTGAAGTAAGACTGATATTAAAATTAAAGCAGTTCTGAGAAGAAATCTAATTAAGTTTGAAAAATAATTCTCAAAAATTTTCATTACTCAAAATTAGTTTTGACAATTTCAAAAAGTTATGTTTGAACAATATTAATCATTATATGTAGGTTATGAAGAGCTAAGTCACTATTTATTAACATTGATCTAAGCTTTCGTATGTAGTTGTTCTTATAAATTAAAAATAATTATATTTTTATTTTCAACATGATATTTTAAAGCAAAATTTATCTTATTGAATGATTTATAGTTGCAGAAAGCACGCATGAAACTAGAAATTATTTGTTTCTAGTTTCAACAAACTTATTTTATTGTTCTTGCTAATTACCAGCATAAAATTACCCAATATTAAACAAATCTTTAAGATACATTTTATTAATTTTCCTGACAAATTAGTTTATTGAACCAAAACTCTCTAAATCCCTAACATAATTGCTCCATTATTCTTCATCAAACATCTGAAGGTATCGAAGTTAGAGTATCTGAATATGAAATACCTTACTCGGATGTTTAATATCGGAAAGGTACAAATTCCTCAACTAGGAACATAATAGAAGTATCCATATTTATAATTGATGCAAATGCGTGACAGATTTGACATCCACTTTGGAATCCAAATTTATTGGAAAACCGATGGGAAATTGTTCTGGGAGGAATTATAGCCCACATAATAAATAATATGAATAAGTTGTTTGACTGTGAGTGGGTAAACGAAAAATTATATTCGTTCTAAATGAAATGCCAAATTCTATATGTTGTTAAAGAACGATTACGGAAGATCATTTTTCTGATGGAGACAATGTTTAGATTAGACTAATAATTGCGTTTAAAAGAAGATATACAAGTGAAAATAAAACCGGTAAATGTTATAAGGATTTGTATTAATTCATGATGCATTTTATTGATTGGTTAAAATGGAAGCAGTTAGTATTTTATACAAAGCTAATTACTTATATCAATATGGGATTATTAAATAAATTATTATTGAAATATGATATAATATTTAAAATGTAATTTCAGTAATATATAAAATATATATATATTATATTTCGGTAACACGTATAACCATTACTTGATCTCATAGTTGTCTATTGTTTCATGGAAATAGTACTAAATGCCACTTGCATTGAATATTAACATTTTTTTAATTTCTTTTAAATGAAATACTAATTTTTAATTAAATATATCTCTAAATTATATTCTTACATACTTTCTAATGCATAAATTATTCTGCTAAAAAGATATTGCTATTATTATTTTTACGTTTTATTCCTCTTCATTAACTTGCTATATAGTTTAAAAATTATTAGAAGCTGAAGATTGAAAAATATCTCTATTTCAATAACTAACATAAGGGTTACTATTACATTGTATTTAATAAATTAATTTTATTTATTATAATTTCTTTAAATTTCAACAATGTTTTCTCTTATGTGAATATAACATATTAGGTTGGGGAAAAATAAATCCATTATTTTTACGTGAACTTTATGTAACTTCTTTTGGATTCACTGTGTAAAAAGGTTTAAAACAGCTTTCATGTAGATTTTTAGGTCTTGCGCATTACGACTGCTGACATGCGGTTAACTTTGATCATTTTTGATATTTTATAGACATTTTCGACGATGCTATATCCACATGCGAGGTGCATCTCTAACATCAAAAATATCCGAACGGAATCGACGAAACAAAAATTGTACGTAATTGTTGTTACAGTCTTATATAGGACGATAAACACCTTTCACAATTTTAGCTACCCGGCTATCTTTTTCGCCGTTACAAGAGAAAAACGAAAATGTATCGAATTTTCTGTTTGTTGTCTTCCATTTTTAAAACCTTGTACTCGTAACTGAATTAATCAAACAAAAAACCGCAAGAGGATATTTTAGTGTCAAATGTCACCTTTCCAACGAGCATAAATCTAAAATTGTTTGATTGATACCTCACGAGATATCGATCATTACAGACGTCTACCGAAAAAATAATGGATTACTTTTTCCCCAAACTAATATTATAACGAATATTCCTTTATTTGAATATTTATATTTTATAATTTTAATTACATTAAGGAACACGTTTATTCTTAAATCATTTTAAATTTGACTCTGAGATTTATGATTTAAAACGATAACTTTCCATGGTACTTATTAAATCATATAGTTTCAGAAATTACTCTAGACTCATCAGCTGATAATTTTTTTTTACATTATACTAACCAAATGAATGAATTAGTTTCTCATTCTTTCGTTTTGTGATGAATAAGGATTGCTTAAAAACTAAACTTTTGATTCATGGCAAAAATAGTTGCATTCGTCAGATACGATAATAATTCCTCAGAATGTAGGAAAAATTTTAAATAATCAAAATAATTCATATTATTGTTTTAAGCATAATAACAAAACATATTTAAACATTAAATTAGCAAGAAGTTAAAATTTTTTATCTAAATTTAGAAAACATTTTTGATTGCATTGCTTAGTAATAATATTTTGATAGATATTTTCTTTCAAAACTAATTAAAATAACTTTATATAATATAATATAAAATACAATATACTATACATTTTTTCATAAAAAACTAAGCTTAGGACACCAGGTGATTATTGAAACAGTGTGGTAAGGAACTTATAATTCTTTATAACTAGAATAATTTAAAAACAACTCTTAAACAAAGAATTAGATAAAACCCTTGCCTGACTTTTTGACGAATATAATATTTAAATTGTATTACATTCAGTGTAGCGTTCTTAATCCGTTGTCGAATTGAGAATGCTGCACTGAATTTTATTCCTATAGGAATAAAATTTGTGTATTATTATGCTGATCTATGATTAATCTAAAAAAGTGCTTTTTCATTACAAATCTCATTACAAATCTAGACATCATATTATAATTTATACCTATCTGTTATTAAATTATCTCCTGGGGTAATGGCGAAACTAAGTTTCATATTAACGTATCATAAAACAATTACATAATTTAAAAGTTTTTAAAAATAATCCCAATACTATACAGCATTTTGCAAAACCTGACGAAGAATAGACTTAAGCAATTACATAAATTTCAAATACATTTTGGAAACAAGCAATGTGAGTTTTGGAAAATCAATATAATCTAAATATATATAAAAAAAAATAAAAAAAAAATTGATGCAAGTTTAAACATATAACATCACGATTTTTTTTCCTTCATGCATAAAAAAATGTTACTACCAACATTTCAGATTCCTTTGTATACATGACATATCAAAGAATTTATAGATCGTATGTCTTTCTGAATGCAAATAAAAATATTTCTATATCCGATTTGAAATATAACAAACCTTAATATAAAAATTCAAAAGTATAGGGTCTATAAATCTAAGAATGCATATTCAAAACTAGGTAGTGCTCTTCAAGAAGTTAAGGTAAATAAATTCTGAATCTCCATCTCAGACCATTATTAAACTAGATAAGGATTAAATTCTAATATTTATTTTTTTTGTTATTTAAAGTTCAACTATGGTTATAGAAGAGTATATTTTTTGTTATATCATTTTTGGGAAATTGAATTAAAATCAACATATTTTTTTGAATCCAGTTTGACAAAACAATAAAATACAAAAAGTACAGCTTTTTGGAAAACAATGTCTTTAATTTTTTTTTATTTAACAAAAATAAAATTCTTAAACACTATACAATTGAGAAGAGTAAATTTAATTTAATATGCAATGTGTGTGTGCTATGTAGATAGAAATCTGTGCATATATAATGTGTGAGAAATGTGAAATCGCCACTAGAGGGCGAATACAATAAAGTGAGAAATGTAAAATCACCACTAGAGAGCAAATACAATAAAGAGAGTTGATGTATGTCGACCGGGGCAGAGTCGGTCATAGAATGAAGAAGCGCGATTTTCAATAAACTTGTTATTTGTTTTACTGAATGGCAGTCTTCTTTTAGAAAGTCCTGACATGCTTACGTGTAGAAGTAATTCTAATAAGTAAATTAGTTAAGCTGATACACGTTAGTTTACATTTCAGAAGTGGGATTGCTTTTCCCTTCTTTTATAGCTTTACGTTTGGTTTTCGTTTCGATGCGGATTCATGTTGCTGTGAATTATAAGATAGAATACGCTCCATCTTTGTCGAATTAATACTTACAAGGGATTAATTCTATGTATACGAATCAAGAATTTATGGTGGAAGATTCTTGAAGTTACAACGAGTTACGTCAACAGTGGATAAAAACGAAAGTGTACTCAAGTGAGTGATAATTTTTTATTTGCGCTTTTGAATTCTGCTTAGTTTAACATGGCTTCGTTTCTGGCGAAAGAAAAAAAGATAGATTTAATTACTTTAGCTACTGAATTGGGAGAAAACGTTCCCCAAGATTCTAAAATAATAGAATTAAAGAATATAATTATTAATTCTAAAAATTATGAGGAAGAATTTGTTAAAGTTCTATTTGAAAGTATTATTGAAGATCGAAAACAGGACGAAGAAAATGCAGCTCGGGAGTTTAAGCTAGAAAAATTACGTGAGATAGAAAAATTACGCTTACAAGAAGAAAATGCAGCTCGCGAATTTGAGCTAGAAAAATTACGTTTGCAGAATGAAAATGCGAATAATTCGAATTCAGAAAAACGCGATTCTTGCAGTTTGCAACAGCTTATACAAAAATATAATGTGAATGAAGGCGATATAAGTTTTTATCTTATATTATTTGAAAGGCAAGCGTGACGAATAGGTTTAGATTAATCTCATTGGGTTTTCCATCTTTTAGGACTTTTACCATACGAAATAACTCAGTGTATTGCCCGCGAACCGGACGATAAAGCAAATTATTACTATCACATTAAAGAACTTTTATTAAAAAGATTTAAGTTAAGTGCAGAACGATTTCGTCAGAAATTTTATGAAAATTCACGTACAATTAAAAATACATGGAAAGATTTTACATATGAGTTACGAAATTATTTCAGTGAGTTGTTAGACGGTCTTAAAATTCGGAATTTTGAGGAACTTAAGGATTTAATTATTACGGAACAATTAAAAAAAGGCGTTTCCCCCACAATTCGTAATCACTTTATAGATGAATGGATTAACTTCACTAATCCGGAAAAATTAAGTGAAAAATTAGATTTATATGAGAATGTTAGAGTCTGAATAAAGTCTAGTGTTGAAAACAAAAACCCGAAATTTATTGAGAAAAGATCTTATTTTGATAATTGCGTAAGCAAATTTAATGAGCGTTGTAGAAATGGAAGTTTCAAAAGTGAATTAAAAGAAAACGGCGATTTTAAAAGGTATCCGAAAAATGAGTTTTTATTCGAATGAAAAACGAAACACTAATTTTAATTCTCGCAGTGATAAAAGTAGCATTAAATGTTTTAACTGTAATGATTATGGACATATTCCTAAAGATTGTCCAAAAGAAAGAAAAGGTATAGTTTGTAGAGAATGTGGTGAAACTGGACATACCCAACGATATTGTTTGAAAAAACAAAGATAAAAATAGTTTGACTGTGAACGTTGAAAATCTATCCCCGTTAAATACTTATATGAAAAATGCAAAAATAAAGAACTCCCAGACTTCCATAAATAGTTTAATAGATACTGGATCGAGCATTTCTCTAATTAAGAAATCAGTTGCAATAAAATTAAAATTGAATATAATTCCTTTAAGGAGAAAATTGTTTGGATTTGGCTCTACTGCCGCATCTGCTTTCACTCTTTGGAAAAGTCAAGTGAAATTAGAAATTGACGACGTCAGCGCAACACTTGAAATATTCATTGTGAATGATGATACTATGGCTTTTGACCTAATTGTAGGAAGAGACTTTCTAGACAAAACAGAAATTGCATTCGCCCGAATTGGCTCTAAATTGCACATCTGGTATTCGAATAGTATGCCGTTTTCTGAAGTGGAAGTCGAATTAAAACATCAACAAATAAAGCTAAAAACCTCTTGTAATAGAAAAAAATAGCGTACATTTTATTCAGGTGAAAACGGAAGATATGAAAAACGGTCTTGTACTGTTAGAAAAAATTAGGGAAAAGAAATAAATTTCGATTCTGTTTTTGAAATTAAAAATGGTAAAACGATGATTCCTATTATGAATAATGGCTCTTGTGACATTAAAAGAAAACCAATGCCTGAGTAGGGTAACCGATTTTTCGCGAAATTGGAATTTAAAATCTGAATACATTATTCCACTTAATAATTTTTGCAATGTAACTGAAGATGCAATATACACAGTAAATAAACATAAATGCGCAATTAAAATTGATATTAAATTTGATGAAACTATCTCTTATGATAAAAAGTTAGAAATTGTGAAATTAATTAATGATTATAGAGATTGTTTTGCATTGAATATAAATGAGTAAGGTTGCACTACGTTAACTAAGATGGAAATAAATGAAGTTCCAGGAAGTAAACCAGATTGTTTACGTCCCTATAAAACAAATGCAGCTGAGAGGAATTCTATTAGGAATATTGTTAAGGAGTGGAAAGAAAACAAAATTGTTTCCGAAACAAGATCACCTTATGCCAGTCCAGTATTGTTCGTTCGAAAAAAAAACTGGTGAGGATAGACTTGTAGTAGATTACAGAAAATTAAATAATCAAACAATTAAAGATAAAGTCCCTTTGCCCGAATTGATGATTTATTAGAATATCTTGGTGAATGTAATATTTTCACGACATTAGATTTAGCTCATGGTTATTTACAAATACCATTAACAGAGGAATCTAAGTTAAAAACTGCTTTTATCACCCCAGATGAAACAGGTCAGTTTGAACGTATGATTTTCAGTTTGGCAAATGCACCTTCAGAATTTCAGAGATTAATGTATCAAGTATTGGTACCATTGTTTAATAAGAAAGTTTTATGCTATTTAGATGATATTCTGATACCAGCTAAAAATTGGACTGATATGATTGGACGAATAAAAGAGGTTTTTGAGAGACCTAGATCTGCTAATTTGACATTAAAATTATCAATGCGAATTTGGTAAAAAGGAAGTAGACTTTTTAGGATTTATTGTTAATGGAGAGGGAATAAAACCAGGAATGAGAAAAGTAAGATCAATAAAAGAATTTCCAACTCCTAAGAATGTTCATGATATTCGTAGATTTTTAGGTTTAACTGATTATTTTCGGAGGTTTGTAGAAAGATATGCTCAAAAAGCAGAACCTCTCTCAGGACTCTTGCAAAAAGAAGAATCTTTTAAGTGGGAAGAAGAGCAAGAACAGTCATTTAAATTTCTGAAAAATAGCCTTACAGAGCAACCTGTGTTAGCTCATTATGACCCTAAAGCTAAAACAGAAGTACATTGCGATGCAAGTTCTAGTGGTTTAGCAGGCATGCTTCTACAACAAGGATCGAACAATAAATGGCGGTTGGTTTCTTGTGTTAGCAAAAAGATAACTGAAATTGAAAAGAAATATCATTCAAGCAAGCTTGCATTGATGGCTATTGTGTGGACTCTTGAAAGATTAAGACAGTATTTATTAGGCATGAAATTCAAAATAGTGACAGATTGTCAAGCATTGATGTACATGAATTCAAAGAAAACAAGTAGTCCTCAAATTGCAAGATGATGTAATTTGATACAAGAATTTGAATTTGAAATAGTACATAGAGCTGGAAGGAAAATGACTCGTGTAGATGCAATGAGCAGAACTTCAGTTTTGGAACCAGAAGTTACACTAACATCCATCATAGAGGATAAATTAGAAGTTTGTTTGACTCTGAGTGAAGATGAGCAAATATTGATGATACAACAAGCTGATCCAGAAATACGAAAATTGATAGAAATATTTAAGAAAAAAGACCAGGATAGAACAAAAGAAGAATAACAGCTTATAAGAAATTGTCTTAAAGAGAAACAGATTATTAAGATACATAAACGAAAACGGAAAAGAAAAATTTCTGTATGTTATTCCAAAGAATATGAGGAAAAGTACAGTTGTTAAATTTCATGATCTTATGGGACATTTTTTTGCTGACAGAACTATAAATAAGATAAAAGAGTTATATTGGTTTCCTTTTATGAAACTTTATGTACGAAGACACATTTCGAAATGCTTTGAATGTTTAATGAACAAAACGCCGGCAGGAAGACAACATGGTTTATTGAATCCAATTAAACCTGGCCAAAGACCTTTTGCAATTATACATATGGATCATTTGGGACCTTTTGTTAAGAGTTCTAAAGGTAACCAAGAACTTTTGGTCATGATGGATAATTTCACAAGATTTATCCAATTGACTCCAGTGAAGAGTACGTCTACGTCACATGTGCTTAAGGCTCTGAAAAAGTTTGTAAATACTTACGGTCTACCTGAGAAAATAATTACAGATAGAGGAACTTCTTTCACTTCGCATCGGTTTCAACAATATTGTACTGAAAATGGAATTCATCATACACTCAATTGTACGAAGCGACCATGTGCAAATGGTATGGTTGAAAGAGTTAATAGAACAATATTGTCTACCATAACGACGGGTATGGAAAATCAAGATCATAAAGATTGGGATGCTAAAATACATGAAGTTGAGAGAAACTTGAACAATTTTGTAAACAAATCAACGAACAAGACACCATTTGAAATGCTCCATGGTTATTCTCCACGATTCAATGATGGAATTTTGAGTAAGTTAGCTGATGAAGAAGCTCAGATTTGGAAAGATCCATCTCTACTGCAGGAGGAATCTCGGCTACTGATGGAGGAAAGTCAACAAAAAAAATGAAGCAGTATTACGATAAAATGAGATGTAGAGCTATGACGTTTGAGCAAGGAGAGATTGTCGCAATGAAAAGGTCTCCGCAATCTACAGGCCAACCTACGAAGACACAACTTAAATATCGAGGCCCCCTTATTGTTACCGAAGTATTGCCGAACGACATCTACCGTGTGACTCAGCTGGAAGAAAATAGAAAAGGCCACTTCTACGTAACAACAGCTCATATTAGTAACTTAAACCATGGATAAATGAACCGAATTCTGATGAAGACAGTGATAACAATAGTGCCGATAGTGATGATAATTATTCTCCAAACAGCCCTAGACGCAATCCATATAGATCTACACGTAAGAACTAAAGGTGAATGAGGAATCCTAAGTGGTAAGATTATTCCAATTTTATTTTTTTTAAAAAGAAAACTTCCAAATTAAAGGACAGTGAACTCTATAATAGACTATTGACTCTAAAACTAAATTCAAAGATTTATTGTATACTGAAATATTTATCAAATAGTATGAAAGTTGGTTAAAATTTGTTTATCGAATACTTTGTTATGTTTTTCAGTTCATTTATTTTATTGTAAGCATCTGTCATAATTGTGCTGGAATTAAGAATTCTATTAATTAAGAATTTCAAATAAAAAAAAAAACAAGATTGTATTATTATTATTTTGTACATATTCAGAATGTTTATTAATAGTAAAAATTAGTTGGTATTATTATGTGTTTAACACGTAATTTTTTAAAAACTTTGTATGATAATTTTTCTACTTTAATGGAAAATGTAAATTTATTGTTAATGATAATATAATTGTTTGTGTGAATGAAAAATAATGATTATTTCTCTAATGTAAATATAGTTGTAATTAATTTAAAGTAATCTGATATTAACTGCTTCATTACTCTCTCATTATGTCGTTTAGTTACGTTTCATTGTTAAATTTTAAATTACCAATTGAGGACAATTGTAAGGTCAGTCTGGCCGAATGTGAGAAATGTGAAATCGTCACTAGGGGGCGAATACAATTAACAGAGTTGATGTATGTCGACCGGGGCAGAGTCGGTCATAGAATGAAGAAGCGCGATTTTCAATAAACTTGTTATTTGTTTTACTGAATGGCAGTCTTCTTTTAGAACGTCCTGACATGGTTACGTGTAGAAGTAATTCTAATAAGTAAATTAGTTAAGCTGATACACGTTAGCTTACAAATGATATTTTGTGATAACAATTTTTAAAGAAAGCAAATATTTTTCATCATTATAATTAATAATCAAAAAATATGAAGAAATCTTACTGCAGCATCCACGTGTAAAAGTGTGTCACTGAAATGACATTAATTATTTATAATCAAATGAAGAAAAATTAAACCCACAGTTAATGAAATATATTTGATAAGATAAGTATATTAAAAAAATCAGATGTATTAAAGAAAATAATTAAAAAGTTTCATTATATTTTGTAAAATAATTGGAATGGAATTCTAATTTAGATGTCTGCAGATACTTTATTTACTTATCTTATTCGGAGAAACACATCGCAATAAAAATGACAAAAAATAGCTCTTGTATACTTCTTATCTATATCAAATATATCGTTTTTAATTAGATTTATGTTATATTATAATCTAAATATCAATTAATTTATCCTAAGATGTTTGTCTCGATACAAAATTAAATTTAATTTTAAGTTTTGTGAAATTACGTAATATGTTCAAAATTTAAGGATAATTCAGAAGAATATGGCTATCAAAAGTGAAATGAAAAATGTCACCTATAGAAATAATGTATTTTTTGCTCAAGAATTATATGCAAATTACACGAAGACACCTGTTGGAACCGAGCGTACGCCATAATAACGAGGGCGTAACAGAGGTATATGTGTGGAATCTGGGCCAAGAAGGAATCATGGCAATACCTGTTTAGATATGACACCGATGACGCATATAGATGCTTTTTTACGTAGTACAATTATCGTCCGCCTAAAAAGAGAGTACGAAAACGGCAGTAGCCCAGGCACTCGAATCGACCAAAATGCCTAAGCTGTGATATCAATATGATGAAAAATGGCAGTAAACAGTATAGTACAACTCGCTCATGAGTGAAGACAAGTCGGGCAACAAAGTACATTAACAGACCTGTCGCATCGATTATCGTCAGTCTTACGTACAATAGTTTAAAGGCAAATTATCTGCAGGCGTTGGGATAGTATAACCTATATTCTCACAAGACTGTCAGATGTGTTTCACTCTTTTAACAGGCTGTCGCCAACACTTAAACTGGAGTTGGGAACATATAACGAGGACATCCTTGTGTTATATTTTCCGACATCATGAGTTGTAGTTTATGAAACTCATTGCGTCAGAAAATATGATATTCCGCAATCTGATTCATGTCGGTCGTTCATATTAAGAAAGCCTGCTACCAAGTACAATCAAGACAACATCATTGAATGTTAACGATACTGTGGTGCAAGATTCATCAATTGGAGGAACATTATACTGGTTTCTAAAACAAATCTGTGTGCTCTAATCTGAAACATGACACGTCAAATTTATCGGGACATAATTCTGAAATAACATGTTCGTTTGCTTTGTTGCCTTGAGAGTTCTATTTGTATTTATGGATGACAAAGCCCGTCTTCACTTTTCAAACATCGTGAATGACTAATTTCATTTTTAAGACATTATTATTGGTAGATTTCTCACCAGATTTGAAATTAATAGGGCATGTGTGATGAACTTCTGGCTGACGAATTAAAACCCATCAACCTTATCCTATATATGTACCATTCCTTCAGACGACATTTCTTGAAGAATGGAGTTTCGCTGTTTAAATGTGCAGCTCGATAGTGTGATACTCATCAGGCATTGATGTTCTACATACTGTATTTCGACTTATAGGAGAAATGCAATATATTAACACACTAACAACTTACTGTTCAGTTGTTGTACGGGCAACGGATGGTGTATGTGTTTTAAGGGGCTATAATCGAGGTTTGTATGCCTGGTATCATACATACACGATCTCTTTTGTTCTTTCTCATTTCTTTGGTACAAATAATTTTTTAATAAATTACGCTTGTTTCTTATTTTCATTTGTTTAATATATATCTTGCAGTTTAAGTTTCTCTTTTAGGTATGGTTACATACACAGTGCAAATAGACCTTTTGAAGTTCAAATTTCCTTAGTCATTTATTTTAATTATTAGCATGTCTTTTTCATTGCCAAGATAAATCCAAGAAATACAAGATTTAAAAAAAAATAATTTACAGTACACTTTTCAAAAATGTTTTTAACAATTATTATTTTTATTTAACTAGAATTTGTAAAATTATTGCTGTGTGATATTCTATTTCATCAAAATGCATGTATGAATTTCATCCAATAGCAGTAAATTATGCATCCTATGAATTTCACAAAATATAAAGATTTAAATATCTATTTTTAAAACATTATGTTTTGAGCAATATGAATTACATAATTATTAAATAATGATCGATACAAAATCAATAAACTCTGCTGCGTTCTTAATAAAGTAATATATCATCATGTAATTTAAAAATGTGGTAGCAATTAATATAAAAAGTGTGAATTGTTACAAAAAAGTAATTATGCGCTACATTACCTACAAAATGGATATGATCAATGACAGACCTAGGTGCATATTTAAAAACTATTAGTTGCGTATGAGATAAGAGATAAGAGAAAATCAATTAAAAATTTGTTGAGAAGAATTTTGATATTAAAGGAATTTAGTGCTTAAATTCGAGAGAACAAATGAAAATGAAATAGTCTATGAAATATAATTAAAGGTTTTATTTACTATAACAAAATATTTTTAATGACTTTTGTATTGTCAGAAATTTCATTCTATTTTGCAAAAATATTATACAATATTTTGATCGATCATAGAAACATTCAAAAATCTTAGTTTTATTTGTCCAAGTAAAATTGATGTAATAGGGCAAAAAAATGTTTTAAAGATAGCTTTTTTTATTAAAAATATTTAACAAAATGAATGAAGAATTTGTTAACTTAGTATTTTATTTATACAATTTTGAAACATCTTTTTAAGGCTTGGGATGTCGCATACTCTGTCTAGTGGTCAGGGGGCCTGACTCGGTTAGGGAGTTCTGGATTCAAATCCCGGTTCGGGCATGGATGTACTTTCTCTGTCTCCTGTCTTTTTCTTGTATGAATGGTTGTCTACCCTATAAACGGGTACCTATGGCAAGTGTGTACTAAAGGACTCCACTTCCAATTGTGGTTCAGTTGATAAAGTGGACTAGCACTCTAATACTGCCAGTCTGGCTGGCACTCGACAAAAAAAAATGCTTGTGTCGATACATTTTATTTCTTTTAAATAAGCTAAATAATTTTTGAAATCAGATCTTAGGTATTCCTCTTTTTCAGGTTTATTTTAAAATATTTTTCGTTGATTATAGTGTGCATGTTACCGTAAAATGTGTTTTTCTCCTGACATAAATTATATGAATACAACACATACATATAATTTAAAATTTAAAGACGTATTTGATAAATACTTTGTTGGAAAGTTATATAAAACTCATAGAATTATGCGGTGAGGTTAAAATCAATCATTAATATTGACTTTAAGTTATTAAAATCTCACTGAGGTGAATAGGGTATTTTAATAAATTTGATTTAACAAGTAAAACATATTAAATAAAATTTATTAAAATATCCTATTCGTCTCAGTTTTCTTTTCAAACGTTTGATAAATACGTAATTTTCTTTTTTTATTATTAAGGTTTTCCTTAATTTCTATACCAATATAAAATTATAAATAATTTTGGTTTAGAATGATTCAGCACGTGCTGTTACAAATATTTTGCATCACTCAGAGATCAATGAATCCATTTTAGCTTTATAGTTTTTCAAACAATTTATACAGAATTCCTGACTGCGGATAGGGAGGTCTGGTTTCGAATCCCAGTCACGGCATGGATGCACTTTCTCTTTCTCTCTCTCCTGTCTTTGTCCTTTCCTTGTATGAATGGGTTGTGAATGGTTCCCTACCCTATAAACAGGTTCCTATGGCATGTGTGTACTGAGGAAGTCGGACTCCACACCCAATTGCGGTTCAGTTGGAAGAGTGGAGCAGCGCACCCATACTGCCAGCCTAGCTGGCACTCGACAAAAAAAAATAAAAAAAAAAATTATAAATCAATTATTTTTTATTTTCTATTGAATAGTATTTGTAATTGTTTGCTTACTAGAAATAAGAGACAATTAAATAATTTAATCTTATTTATATAATGTTAACCTATATACAAATAAGTTAGTATTCATTTACTTGACCTATAAATTTGTAGCAATTTGATTATATAATGCATAATTGTTTTACCATAAAATTATCTATCAATTGATTCATTGTCTCCCTTCACCGGCAAATACATGTTTCTTTTCGTCATTCCAAGTAGATTCTAAGACAGAAAAAATGACGAGTAATGTGCATACCGTTAAAAATAGCAAAGACACTATTATAGCTATATAGCATGTGATTTTATTGGTAATATCTTAAATTGAAATATTTATTTCTTTGGCATGCATTTCAATTTTGCCATAATTTGTCCATAAGAGTTTTTGCAAAAAAAATCTCATTTTGGAATGATCAATATGTTAGGAAATAAAATTAAAAAAAATGTAATCATCGTTTTTATTAATGAATAAAAATGATTGAGAAATCAACTTACATAAAAAAATCTTAGAATATAATTGAACATTTTTCTTATTATTGTAGTGACATATCTAAGTTTGTTGTTGCTTTTAATTTTTTTCCAAAATGTTTCATAATACAAGCATTTTAAATTTCTCGATATTCATTTCCAAATGAACGATAAGAAAGTTTATTGAAACTATAATGCAATATTTTAAAGCATTCATGTTAAATTCATACTGTCACGTTTAATTTGATGAATTATATTCGTTACATTTTGTAGTGAAATTTTTCATAGTGGTTTTTCTAGAAATGATTGTTGATATACGTTCAAAAAATTTGTTTGCTTAACTTTGTATTGAAATGTTATATAATTACTATACGGTAATTATAAAATAATATAATTATATAAGAATTTTACTGATACTTTTTTTTTTTAATTTTTCATCATGTAATACTAAGATGTTTAAAGTTAACCTTCGTAAAAATTAATTTCAGTGGAATTATTTTCATGTATTTTACTTCAAATTAGTTCTTAGAAAATATTTAAATTGAATTTATTTTTATTTTATCTTTATATAATAATCTTACATATACATTTAATAATTTTTCATCATTTAATAATAATAGTTTTAAGAAATAATCTTCGCAAAAATAAATTATAATGGAATTGGTACTTATGTCTTTTACTTGGATTTTCAGCAGACACGATACAACTTTTTAAAATTAATTCTTAAAAAGTTTTATCGTGTCTGCTGAAAATCCATTTAGTTAAAACAATTTGCAAATAAGGAACTCGAAACACGCATTATTCATGGAAAGGCTAAACTGTTTTTTTTTATTTTATTTAATTAGTTAATTTATTCATTTATTTTTTGATATTTAACTGATAATGTAAAATTTGAAAATTAGCGTTTCAGAATAGAATCTAAAAATATTAAATTGTCTCTGCTTATAAATAAAGGTAAGATCAAATAAATAACAACATGCATTTATTGACTTTAAAATTCATCAGAATGTCTCTTTCTGTTTACTGTAAAAAACTAAATTGAAACAACTGCACTTATTTACTGATTTTAAAACTTCATCAAATATTTGTTTGAATTCTAAAAATATTTTCTAAAATGAGAGAAATGCTTTTTTTTTATCTAATATGTTTAAAAAGTAAAAAATATTTGAACAGAAAATTCAAATAATAAAGCTTCCTCTGCATTTTGTGGAGCGAATATTTAAATATTTTTTTCAGTTTAAATCTTAAAACTTTTGAAATGTATCTGCTTTTAACGTTTTTTTATTTTTTTATAAAAAACAAGATTTTATTTCCTTGAAATACGAAAAATATTTTCTTGCTCGAAATTCTTTTTAAGGAGGATTATAACCCCATGTTTTCATTCGCATGATTGTACAGAGTAATCGAATACGAAAAAGTGCTACAAGTATTTTTTTCTCTCTCTAGATTAAAGTCTTTTTCAGTTTTCAGTAAATGATATTAAGATTTATTTTAGCTACAGAATATTATATTCAATAAGAAATATTTACTGTGTTTAATTTAGAATTTTGTGAAAATGATCTGAAACTTTAGGTTTTTCTCCTTAGTTGATTCAGCTATAAACATTTCTTATTCGAATGTGAATATAATGATAATTTATATTAGTTAGCGATTACAAATTTAATAAAATATTATTCTCCGATAATGCAATATTAAATGTTTTTTCATATTCCAATTTTTATTTTTTCAAAAGATAAAAAAATTTAATATTAAAATAATTATTTAAAATTACTTATCTGATGTATGCATTCAAATGATACATTTTTCTGAATAAAATATAGAAAAAGTTTTAAAATATAGGAGACAATAATACTTACATAGAACAAGAGGTCAGAATAATTACGAAGATAATAACAACATATAAAACTTTTTTCCCTCTCAGGTATACACATATTTAAAATACAGCTTTGCTGTTTTTGATGAAAAAAGTGAATAAATCTTTTAGAAATAGTTTCAGTATACAATTATTTGCAATTAGTGAAAGTAAACTACAATTTATTCTATTGATTTTGATAAACAATAATGAAAGCAAACATGTAACTGTCAAAATTTTAAAGATGGATTGAAAAATAAGCATAGAATTTAGCCAAGAAGTAAACTTGATAAAGATGTTGATCTTACATTTGTAAAATAATTTTGAGAAAAGTTTTACTTCTTATTCCTTAACTTAATTTTTACTTATAAAACTTATAAAACTTTATTTCCTTGAATAATTGATCACAGATAATTTTGTTTTTCTGAGTTTAAGCAAAAATTAAAACAGCTGATATGACATTTTTGTTTTTAAAATTTGAAATAATTAATATAGAAGAAATAATAGTTTATTAATATACTTCTCATGTTATTTGTGACTATTCCACCTTTTTATTGCACTATTTGCAGCTAAGATTCTTTAAAAATGTTTTTAAAATTGATTAATATCATGCTTAAGTGAATTTACATATTAAGTCAA
>JAPDSC010039585.1:8855-25088 GCA_026290005.1 Latrodectus geometricus
TGTAAAGAGCACTCGACGAGCTTCATTCTAAGCATTTTCTCAACCCTTGTAAATATATTGTTATTTTAAATAAATTGGATATAGAATTTTAATAGAAAAACCTTATTCATTTTTTTCCAAATGCAATGGTGGTAGTTAGTTTTTCAAATAGGTAAAATTTAAGATGAGGCAGATTGAAACTTATGTTTATCATATGTAAAAATTGTATCGAGAGCAAGCTAAAAGATCATGTTTTACGATAAGTTGGATTGAGCTTTCACCCAAATGGTTAGTGCTCTGTTCTTTGTTCTAATAGCTCGTGGATCTGGTATCAAGATTTGATGTTTCTAGTATTCAGAAATGACTCAAGACTGTAAGTCTCAATCTAATTAGACGTTGTGTGCAAAAATTGACTAATGAACTTCAAAAATTGTAATCCTACTAATCCTAACAAGTTGAACATCCGATGTAGAAGACATTGTTGGACGATATGGAGTTAGAAGATGATTGTACCACATATGTCCAACACGTAGCTATCTATATCAAATTACTTAAAGTTTAGGTAATATTTTAGACAAGTCCGGTTTTGATATATATTCATCTGATGGTCAACTGTCATATTTGGCTAACGAGGACTAATAAGACTTTGATATAGAGTTTATAGTTAACTACTACAGATGGCCAATTTAGACATGGGATTCGAACTCACAAACTTTTGAATCGAAGTTTAGACGCTAACCCTTTAGCTGCCAACTCTACTTGCTTAAATGGGAATAAGCTTCTAGATAACTTGAATATGCTTCCTTAAAGATTTTGAGAACAAAAGAATTGTTTTTTCACACTGAGAATTGATTTCGCGCAGTGTTGAAAAATTTGGAATAAAATGCGTCGATGTTTTAGGATATAAATTAGCTCACATTTAATTTCCTAAGCGTTTTGCTAAGACATCTGTGTAATCGAGGGCCATAACTCAAAACATTTAACAAGTTTGCAATATTTCATCAACGAATGATTTATTTGTTAGACTTGTTTAGAAGGAACCTCAGAAATTAACATGGCTTCAAATGAGTTAAATTATTATTATGATACTTTTAACAAAATGAAAGGACCTTTGCATTAAAAAATAAAATATCAAAAAAAATTATGTGCAAAAAACATATGTAATATCGAATTTTTTTTTATGTTTTAAGATTAATTTACCTTAATATTTTCATATTCACCATGGCCATCATTTTCATTTAATTATGCAAAAACTATTTAGGATATAGAAAATTTTGTGAGTTGTTTTGATGCCAAAGAAATTTAACGGCAATTTTTTTCAGTGACGTTGAATGCTAGATATTGTTTTAAATTTCAGTACGTATCAGAATACATTCTGATATTACATTATATTTATGTACTTCGGAGAAAATCGTAACTTCTAAGAGATGACAGTCCAAAAGATGACTAACTTTTTATTGCTATCATTTATAAATATTATAACATACTTTTTTTTCCCACAGATATTACATTCTTTGTATCAATCGACTTAATTTTTAATATATTTGCTTTTAAGTTAGTGGATGCTTTGAAATATTTCATATTCCAGCCCAGATAATGCGTCCTTATCTAAGTTGTCTGAAAATATTTCTTTATTCTGCAATTAGAAGAGATGGCAGAGCAAGTTATTATTGAATTACGATCATTATGAAAGTAGATTGATAATTTTCTACAGTCATTTTCTGCCATTCCTCTAATTAATAATAACTAATAACTATAATTCCATCTAAAAAAAATAATAACTAATTCCAACGGAAACTACAACACAATTATTCCAAATTTTTACCATTATCGATTTTCTGCATAAGAATCAAACACACAAACTTTTTCCCTGAAGACCAAAACACCAATCTTCAAACAATAATCAAACATGACTAAGAATAGAAAATATATAACACGGGGAAAATAATTAAAAATATAAACTGAGAATTTATACAAGCATATCATTCTAAGGTTATTTTTTTAACACAAAAGATAATTTATCTAGGATCTACGGTTGTAATTTCATTCCATAGACCACCATGATCGTATGAGATTAGACCAACAGCTAACGATCTCATTTATATTGTGGACTTTGAAAGTATGAAACGTTGCTGAAAATAATGAATCTAAAATCCAACCTCACATCTTCCAAGAATATCGTCAAATTAGCTGTTCTTCATATTTTGTAGCGTATACCGTGATCCACCTGCAGGAGTAGTGTTTTTTAGAGTGTTAAATTACGGTACTGCTCATTAACGAGAGAAGATTCATTAGTTCTTCCTACGTATCTTTTCCATTGAGACCATGGCTCCTGATTGGGAAAGGCGTTAATCACGTGGTTTGGAGGTAATGAGTTTCGTGCCTGTCCCAAGAAATTAAATATTAGTGAACACGCGTCTGATATTCAAGTCTCACATTAAATAGATCATGATTACAATGCCTCTCCTTTTATGTGGTGAGCTTGGAGAAAAGGCTGCCAGGTAGGGTGTTGACTGCAGTATTTGATAGCGGTTAAAAATTAAGTGATTGTTCCTAATAATTTTTCAGTTGGTAAAAATAGGCGATGGATGCTGAGCAAAATAAATATTTTTCATGGTTACTTGAGCGTTTCTAGAGTTTCCTCCATCACGATTCATGCATGTGCGTACTTATCTCTAAAACAATTCTCTCGAAAAGGAAATATTAAGAACGTTACAATAGCTTACAGTTTTAAGGTAATTCTTTATGCAGACAAATTCGTGTGTAGCTCTGAAAGCCGATCTGCACACGAATGGTTAGCACTTTAGCCTACCATTCAACAGTCCGTGATTTTGGATTCATTTTCATGGGTGGATTGATGTAGAGCAGGGGTGGTCAAACTTTTGGGATCCGGGGTCTACTCCACATTTAAAAAATTGAAGGCGTTCTACCAATGGCAGAGTTAAATTAACATACGTACTTATTTTCGGTAACAAGAAAAAAGGGTAAATTATGTCATTTTTCTAAACAAAAACTTAATATTAATATTTACAAAATAAAAATTTACTGACGAAAATAATCAAAGTATTCATATATCAAAAACTGACTTCACTTCTTTTAATTGAAATTGGGCACTGTTTATCTGCAACAAGTTCATCATATTGTGGCTGGTACGAGTTTATTGCAATGCATAAACACGAAATTAAATGTTCATCTGTTAAATGCGACCAATGTTTGTTTTTTTGTTCATGGTTGAAAAAGCAGATTCTCAAAGATACCTCGATCCAAAGTATGATTTCAAATACAAAATCAATTTGTAAATATTTGGAAAAGTTTTCTCAGTAATTAATTTCCAAAAATCAGCATCGCTAAATATGCTCTGGATTTAAGAAATATATAGCATCTTAATTTAATAATTTCTTCCTCGTGATATCTATTAAATGTCCTGATAAATGTGACTATTACTCTATTAAATGTGACTGATGTGATATCTATTTAATGTCCTATTTTTTCAGATACTCCATCAATATTGACATTTTCATTAAATAGAAATATCATAAAATTGAGTATTTCTTTCAACCTAATAAGGTCAGCGAATCTTTTTTTAAATCCTTCAAACAAAACAAGTAAGTATTAAGCGAAATCTTCGATGTCTCGGTTTGGATTATGGATATACTCTTCCTCCATGTTTTTGAAGTTTTTCAATTCATGTTTTCTTAATTGAGATGCTTACCTTTCTATAGTTTTTTTGAAAGAATTAATCGTGCTCATCATGTCCGTTTAAGGTTTTATATAAATCGTAAACCTTTAATCATAAATCTTTAAATCGTAAATCCTTGCACAGTTTGTTTTGGGTATTAAAGCGTAGACAGTAGTAAATATTTATTTTAAATAATTCATTGATTCTATGTCATAAGTCATAAACGTCTTCGCGTTATGCCAAAAATGTCTTCGCGGTCTACCAATCGACCGCGGTCGACGTTTTGGCCATCCCTGATGTAGAGGCTTGAAGTCCACTATAAACTTTTAGTAATGGTCCAATTAACCTTCTTACGCAAAAAGTGATCCGTGAACATACAATTCCAATCACATTAATCATACTCATGTGATATTCTAGAAATTCAAATCATAATAAAATGTGACCGGTTTGTTCAATAGATTTGTTAAAATAAATGTATAGTATTATTTATTAAATTAAATCTTGTTTTATAATTAATGTAAACTATAGCTAACTATTCCAACTGAACATTATAGGAAAAAATATATTTTAAAATATACACACATAAAAGTATTTTATGCATAATTTATTCTAAAATTTTATTATGAAAATATAACAAACGCGAGTCTTCATAAATAATCATAATTAGTGCTTAAGGAGAAATATACTGGATTTGTAATTCATATCTTTGTGAATCAATATACAGAATCATATAAACTAATTGTAAAATATTGTTCAAAGTTAATATAAGTTTTCGACACATTCAGACAGTCTCATAGGTTTTTAAGAGAAGTGACTTATTAAAACCGTTTATAATAAAGGTAATTTACAAAAGTTATATTGTCTCAAATAATTATATAACAGAAATAAATGATAACTAATCGCATATCTTTCTAAGTAATTCAAAAATAAGTTTAGAAACTTTAATATATTGTGTTGTAACTTAACATTAAATTATTACTCATTTTATTATAGTACACTTCCTACAAAGAATAATTTTAAAGATTGTTTGTCAAATAATTCATTATTTTATAAAATGAGTGAATAAAAAAACCTGATTTAATATCAAATAATTTTTTTAATTTATGTTTTATAAATACAATATTATTTCATCATTCAAAATCATTCGAGTTCTTAAAATTTTTTTTTCCCATTAACATTATTTGTTAACTAATTTGGTATCATAAAAAAGTGCAAACGATAATATTATAAATTTTTAGTTTTTATATCATTTGTATAAATTATCGTTGATTAGAAACAAATATATTTGAAATTTTTTAATGTAAAGTTTCAAATCCTAAGGAATATAATTATTTGATTTGAAAGCTTCAGATTTAGTTTTATAAAAACTCTGTAAAATTGAAACGAGAAATACAATAAAAATCCTTAAAAGCTCTCATATTAATACTGTTTTAGTAAAAGAATTAGGAAAAATATAAAAGATCCATATAATTTAGAAGAATTATTAGGCTTAATTTCTTTTTTGTCATTCTGTGATTACTTTTGGCATACGAGGACTAATTAGAATAAATTCCGAAACACTACAAGCATACATTATGATCTGGTATGAGGTGGGATTCAATCCTACGAACATTTGATTGACATGTCACAGCGAGAGGAAATGTAAGTTATTAGTACAAAATGGACATTTTTCAAAAGTTTGCAATAAAGGTTTTCTACTCTTAAAATAATATAACAGACAAGTAAACTGTCTCATATACAAGTTTCACTTTAAGATCGAATTTTGCTCTGCAGAAATTAAAAAAAAAAAAAATAAATAAATAAATAAAAACCAAGGACATTAAAACCTTATACAAGAGAGAAACTATTATAGGCAAATGAAGCCATGATCCAAGATACTATTTGAAAAGCAATTTTTCAAGGAAAAAAATATGAATTATATGATCCAGACATTAATATTTAAAATTGGCTTTATTTATAGACATGCTTTTAGAATTTCTTCAATAGACAGATGAGTGATACTCTGTGATAGCGTGGCTAGTTTCTGCTTGTGAAATGCAGTGAACTCTTGGGAAATTGGCCCTAATTATCAAAATGTAGTTCAACTTCTTAGAAGTGTACTCTATGCCATGTTTAAAACAACAAATAATATTTTTTTCAAAAAAAAAAAAAAAAAAAAAAAAAGAAAAAAAGAATCGAGGTCTTAAAATAAATAAGCAGCCTAGTTGAATTCTATCAAAATTTAAGGTGTCATTTGGTTCATTAAGTATGATATACCGTAATACAAGCAGTATATATAAAATATATAAATGTAAATGACCCCCCATCGATTCTGCATCTTGGACGTTTCATAAATGAATGGGATGAAATTACAATATCATTGCTCAAAAATTTCAATGAGTTCCAGTGCTTGAAGATATTTAGAAAAAAGTATCAATTTTTCTTTTGGTTTGTTAAAAATATTTATTTAACTATGAGTCTTATAACTTTATAATATAGTTGAATGAAAAAACTAAATCACAAATAATTATTAACCCATATTTAATTAATTATTAACATATTTAAATAGCTTTCAAAAATAATATATGTCCATTTTGTATTACATTTACTCACATAATTTAATTAAAAAATGTAACAGTTTTCTACAAATTTTCTAATTATAATTATTCATAAAAGTCACAGAAAACAAAGTGGTATAATTTCGGAATGCTCTGTAAAGAGACGGAAACTTAAAATAATCAATCAAAGCATAGTTAATTGAGACATTTTAAATTTAAAAAATGCTTTAGAAATGTTAAACGATATTGAAAATTGGAACTACTTAAGTTTAATATATATTTTTTTATTTAAGATTTTTAAGAAAATTTCTTACATAAAATTTGTTCTTGATTCTACAAAAGTATATGATTGATTATATTCAAAAATTCTAATTCATAAAATATAAATAAAATGGCCATACTGGATTATTTTTTCATACTAATAATACATATGAAAAGTTTAATTTCATATTAGATTAAATATTTTCTTACATGGATCAAATTCTAATTCATCAAAACTGTATATTTTTAGTTCAAATATATTTTCTTTTAAAAAACCAATAGTTCTTCAATTACCTTTGAATGATTTATAAAAAGATATGAAAATGATTTTTAAAAAGATATGAAAATAAATACTTTTAAATTTTTCATGGTGTCTGATGCTATATTCAAAGAACAGATTATTAATGCAATAAATTGCATAAAATAAATATATTACAACATGAAACTATGAAAAAATCATTAAGAACACTGTAGGAAATATTAAATAAATTGCAAATTTAATGAAAATGAATTTAAGTAAACTTACCGCTTATCTTTCTTTCACACTCATCATTTTTCAAAAAAACTTACATTAGAACATTACAGAAAAATATAAAGGCACTCGTAGAAAAGAAATGTATTCATAAATTTGACCAATGAAATGCTTCGCATCCTAGCAGCCAATGAGAAGTAATTGCATAAAACTCGAAATTTAAAACTTAACACTTTTTGTATTGCAAACGATACTTTAATATTATGATTCAAATTGGAGTTTTTCTACGTCATTCTGTTATATTCTCTTATTATCTAAAACTGAATTCCTACAAACTGTAAATAAAGATAAACAATTTTGAAAAACTATATAGAAAAATAAATAAATTGTGCACAAATAAATCTTGTGTGTGTGAAATTAGAATTTCAGATTTTGGGGAAATAATTAGTTTTATTCTTTGATGAATTAACATATCTTAAATTATGAGCTGAATTTTATAAGTTTACAAATATATAGATGAAAATTTATTTCCAAGACTTTTTTGTTTAATTAGAGTTAAATTGATTGAACAAATTCATTTATTTTGAAAATAAAAAATTCTTTATAAAAAATAAAGATTAAATAAGTTTTTGTAATACCATCACATACAAAAATTTATTTTAAATGCAATGTGTTAAAATATTTCGTTTTCCAAACTAATTTAAAACATGTTTGCTTGGGTTCTTCGTAATAGTTTATAATAATTATTTTTTATGCATGCAAATACTAAAAATATTTTCAATTTCATACAGAATAGAATGAAGATGGCGTGAAAAAATATAATCGAAGATTTTATTTAAGAGTGAATTTAAGAAATATTCATCAAATACGATTGTCTTCAAAGTGAATCTTTGTAAAACGATCGTATTTTTTTAACGCTTTAAATTTCTGCGTATGAAGCTTTAATCCATAGGACTTATAGTTTATATAAATTTTCAATTATAAAATGCATCCCCATACCAAATGTGCGAATCAAACCCATGAATAATTGAATTGCAGCCAAAAATGCTTAACATTCAGCATTTTTCTTGGCCATTTATTTTTCCAAAATCTTTTCAAAGTGTTTATCATTTTTTGACACGTAAATTGGATCAAATATGTATAATCTATATTCGTTAGGAAGTTCAAATAGTAATAAAACTAAACATTTTCATTTAATTTTTTTCTAATATCCATCCTCTAGAATTATTTCGTCTTTCGATTTTATAAGAGGCGGAACTGATAATAACTTGTACAGTTTTTTAATATCATAATTCGAAAGTAGTGTGGTCCAAATAATTTAGAAACGAATCAAGAAAGATTCCTAAATTTGGTTTTAATCACACACAAAAATATTACATGGAATTAAGACCACGACTTATTTTAGGTGCCATATCTCTATTAGTCTTCTTCAGTTTTCGTATATATTGGGTAACACACACAGTGACTACCTTAAGTATTGAACTTACAACCCTTCATCCAAGCGCTCAAAAGTTTACCAGGACAATATTTTGAATTTTAATGTCTCAAAATTATTTATTACTTATATGACAATACTATCAAATATTACTGATAATAATTACTATAAATGTAATTTTTTATGTTTGAATTAAATTTAAATAAATATTTTATTAAAATGTAGCATTTGTGTGTTTTAATTAATAAAAAATTACATTCTTTAGGGAAAAAATATGCACACACAAACTTTTTTTTTATTTCTAATGGTGGGCACACTTGAGCAAGTAAGTACATTAGCCCATTTGCCGCAACAAGCCCGAAAACTGCTACTCATTTTATCGTTACCCGGTGGGCACCTGTGAACTAAGTCACGGAGGTACGAGTAGCGTCGCCCACGTCACTCCACCACAGACCCGTTTATAGGGCGGGCTACATTAATCCATCATCTGACGAAAGGACAAGAAACAGAGAGAGAAAGAGAAAGTACATCCATGCCCGAGCCGGGATTCGAACCCAGGTCCTCCCCATCTGTCGTCAGTTACGCTACCACTAGACAGGTTGGGCGGAGCACACACAAACTTTCCTCTTCAAAATTTAAAAAGCTTTAATGTCAATGAAAAATTTGGTTTTTCCTTAAGTTACATTTTTCACACGAAAGTTAATTCAGCTGCAGCCTACAAAAAATAACATATTTCGGACAACATGCACAATCGTAATGAACGATATTTTTTATGTAATTAGAAACAGAAATCATTCGGTACTAGGAATTAAATATAAAAAATTTACATTCAAAATTTTTCACCAAAACTTCATCTAAATTCAATAGCTTACTATATGATTTGAAGTCTATAGTTAGGCAATTAAGTTAGCTTCTTATTTTTTTAAATTATTAAAAATATTCAATTTTGTTGAAATTTTTCAATTTGTATGTATTAAAGCAAAAGAGCCATTTCATTTAATGATTTTGAAAACTATTTAGAAATATAGTGTTGATATTGAAATTCCTCTGTAATAGTCAAAAGCTAATATTGATATAATGTCAAAAGCTTATATAATCTTTTGAGTCCGGGATCACCGTTTCAAGAAACTGCTCCTACAGCGGCACGACAGGATATTTCCTATCCCCATGATTGAATAGAGAGGGTCATTTTTACCTCACTTACGACCTGAAGATTTCACCATAACGAATCTTTATTTTTTGAGGGTGATATCTCGCACTGGATCTGCCGTAATTTTGAAAAAATATATAAATGGGTTTACCATAAATACTAAACTTATTGGTAAACAATCGACTTCTTTCCATTTGTTGTTTAATATATCAAATTATGAAGTTACAAAAATTTTAAGATATATACTTATGTATGTGAACGAGTTTTTATATTAGAGATAGGGAATTTTGCGTATGAAGGCTACAGCTTAAAATTGATTCTAAACTATACTACAAATGTCCCATCCGAAATGAAAATCAAACCTACGAAATTTTCAACTGAAGGATGTTCTTCAGTTACCAACTAAATATATTGTTGTTTAAAAGTAAATCAGGTTTCCCTTTTTGTAAAAAACATAAATACGGTCCAACTGCCTACGAAAAGACCTCACGGAAGGCAAATAGGAAATGGATATTAAAAAGTTTTATAACATACGCGAGTTTCTTAGGTTACGCATTATTTTGCGCCAAGCTATAAGAAAACGCGGCTTTCTTAAAAATAAATTAATATAGAAAAGTTATATAAAATTAAAATATACTAAATTTTAAAAAAATCATTTAAATCGTCCTTGCCGATTTAAACTAATCATAAAGTGGATGTTTTGTCTTGCCTTTTTTATTTTTTTCTTCTATTCTATTTTCAAGGTGCTAATGGCTTCAGTCAATTAAAGATACTTTCTCAAGCAGATGCTTTGCTCTTTAAAGATGGAATCGGTTTATTAACAAAATGAATTTCAACAATATTTTTAATTTCGATTCTCAACGAGGTCAAGCCACAGAGATGAACTCAATGTCATGTTTTTCGCATACTTGAAACAATCATTGTTTTACGCACAAAATGTTCCTCGAAGTCTTTTTGAATTCAAATCGAACGAATCCTCAGGAGAAAATGGCGCAATATTTTAAAAGCTATGGTGTTAAACAATTTGTATGAATATTGTATTGCTAGAGTTCATTAAAAATCGCTTGAAACCATGGCCATCTCGTAACAATTAATGCTTTCCAAAAATCAGTGCCAGGCAAGAAAACTGGAATAGGTGAAACATACGGATAGTTAAAGACAGAGATTTCAGGAAATTTTGAAAGCAATATCACTTAAGATTTTAAAATTTGAGTTCTAAACATTAATTAAAATAGAAAACTTCCATGATTTTAAAAAAATCATTTAAAAACGATAAAAAGTGATTTAGCCATGATTAGAACTATAACGAAACAAGCAACCACTTTATGGTTAATAAAATATGAATATAATTACAATATCTCTTAGATTAATTTACTCTTTCTAAGTGGAGTATTTAATTAATATTTTTAACTAATACATTCGATTTTTATTCCAAGTCATTAATTATCCCCGTGGATTTTAGTAAAAATTCGTTTTCGCAATTTATACCTGATAACTGCTCATTTGCCTAAAATTGCGATGTTTTACGAATATGTTGTTTGTGCATTTTAGGCTCTTATCAATTAATGTTCACAAACGTATTTCCACAATGTCACGTAACAGTGACACTAAAAGAAAAACAGGAAATCGTAAATGAGACATGTCCAATAGCAGCAGAAATTCTTTCCTCATTTTATGCAACTGTTACTGAATGTCAGGTGATTTATAGAATATGAATCAAAAACCAAGTTTTTAATTTTTATATTTATTGATAAAATCGAATTTCTCATCACGTCAATATAAAAATATCAAAAAAATAAATATTTCATTATAGTTTCAATTATATATATATATTATCCATCAAATTTTTCTTGCTATCTTTTCTTTTTGTTTATACCTTTTTTATTTTAAAATCGTAAAAATTTAATCGTTTTGGCAGCTGAATATTTAGCTTTCACTTCTTCAGTTCAAGATATCGTTTGTTAGATTTCCAGTGTAGATGTTTAAAGTGTTTCGAAGTTGAAGATCTAGTTGAACTAAATTTCTTATGCAAAAAATTGACAAAGTGACAAACAAATTCTGTAAATATTATAAAATCTTATGCTGTATATTACACTTTTTATATAACACATAAATTACATTATAAGTATTCTGTGATTGATGTGAATTTAATTTGAATATGACTGTTTGTAGAGCTTTGGAGTCTACTTAAAATTTTGAATATATATATATATATATATATATATATATATATATATATATATGCATTCAAAACTACTTTAAGCATCCATGCCGCAAACAGAAGTCAAAAGCAATTGAAATGAATACTTGAGTATAAGTCGCAGTGAATTGGATATGAGAATAGTACCAGATTGTCCCAGGTAGCTGAGATAGAATTTATCTTGAATTGACAAAATTCATTTAATCATGAATCCTTGATCTCGTCATCCTAGTAAACTCGAAGTTAAGAATCATTATTTTTAACATCATTTTTATCATTTATTAATTTTTCAATTGCTAGAAAATGATGTTAATTTTGAATTTGATGTTAAAGTTTTAATATCAAGCAACTTTTAATACTTTGAATGAAACATTCTTACTTAAAAAGAATTAAAATTTATATTTCTATAAATGGGAGTATATAAACATAAATTAAAATTTATATTTATGTCATCTAATTTTTTAAACATCACATTTTTATGATTATTTTAATTAACCGAATTCTTTGCTAATTAATGCTTCGATAACTTTATAGAATCTTCGGATTTCGAAACACTTCCATCTATCTTAAGAAATTTCGACAGATAAAAGTCCACTTTTTTTCGGTAACATATTTTTTCAAAAGAAGATGAGTCAACTGTCTCAGTTACCGAAAAGTCACGCAACAGTCCTGGTGATTGATAACTTGTCTCGCACGTTGTCGTGCATGCTGGAACAGGTATTTATTTCGAAAACATCGCGACGATTACTATCAATCTTTATCGGGGGTGGTATTTACCGATAGCAATCAATTTAAATTTTTCTTGGAATGTTTGTGTGACGCAGGTTCCATTAATCTCAACGATTAAGAATTCATGGAAAGATTAAATAATTCGAAGCCATTCTTTCATCAGCACTTATGTTCTCCTTTTCCAGAAAGGAGAATTTGGAAGAATATTCGATACATTACTCGGTGCATTGCAGTTGGAACAGCAAGCGTTTCATTTAATCAAATAACTTCAAATTTAAAAATTTACTTTAAAACAAAATTCTAAGAACTTAAATTATCTTGCAAACGAAAAATTATGATAAAATTAATGTGGAAATGGATTTCTCTGAAACATATTTTATTTGCTTCGTAATTTTTGACTGCAATTATGTTTGTAAAATGTTTCTGACGTGGAGTAAGTTTTAAGTAGTTCGTTAATTACATGACGTCAGCTCTTTGGGAGTTTAAATTAGTTTTATCATAAGTTTTCAAGCAAAAAAATGATTTTATATGTAAAAAAATATTCGTTGCATAATTACATTGCATTGAGTTTGGGTGATTCGAATTTTCGAACGATGATAGCTTCGGATAATGCAAACGATTTTTAGACTGAATGAGACTGAATACTAATTTTTCTTATTTCAAAATAAATGCATTTTATGTTGAATGTGATAAATTTTAAAAATATTGTTCTTAAATGTTATTACGTAAACATTATAAAAGGATGCATCTGAATTAAAAATCATTTGTAACACTTCTCATTGATTTAAATGAAAAGTTTCTTATTCGGGAAGAATATTTGAATTTTCAGAATATTTGGTCTAGAATATTTAAAAGTAATTTGCAAGGAATATTTAAATGTGGTTTTTGAGGAATATTTGAAAGTATTTTACACATTTCAAAAATCTTAATGAGGAAGAATATTAATTTCATCTTCATTCTCTAAGCCTACATTTATAAGTTAGACATCAACAGAAAATCACTGATACGTTGTGTTATAAATATCATGTATGGTGAAAGAGAATTTCAATTCGTTTGAAAAATTTTTGATCGTAAAACTTATTTGGATTTAAATATTTATTATAAAAGTCTAATTAAAAAAAATAAAAATATTAATGATAAAAATCTAAAAAATGGTAAAACCGTTTTGATCTGTGTAAAATCCTTAAAGTTATATATAAATATATATTGTAAATAATTAATAACTAATAAATTTTTTTGTATTTATTGAAATTTGTTTTTTTAAGGAATTAAGTTTGAGATATTTTTAACAATTTAGAACACATTTCTTCGTTCCGAAATATGCTTAAAGCATTTCAATTGAATGTGATTAAGATTGATGACAGATATGACATTTAATTTCGACTGAAATGGATAGAGCAGGTTTGAGGTATATAAAATAAATTAGAAGGTGTAATAATGTCGTCAGTATTTTTTTATAGAATTCTATTTAAAATTACTTTTAAAAAGATAAATATTAATTATTATAACTATTTCTATAGCTTCGATAATTAGGAAGTCTATTAACTGCTATTAAATCAATCAGAGATAAAGTAAAACTAAAAATAATGTATTTTAAAAAAGTCAATAAATGTATATAATAAGTCGTGTGCAACATTCCTTTCAATTTAAACAAAGAACTATCAAATTAAATTTACTAGGTATAATATATTTAGTTATGATAAGTGAAAAATACAAATTGTAAAAACTGTCAAAAATTCCAGTATTGGATTTTAAGCATAACCTAAAAATTTTACATTTGGCTATGTAGAACTCCAGATCTTAATCTAGAAGAGAATGCAAGTTATATATTACAATCCGTATTCACCAAAATAAAATACAATTTCCGACATCAAAGATGATTTTGATGAAAAAAGAATAATATGAGATCATTCATTCATAGCTCATCCAAATCATTATTTGAAATTGTATTATAGAGTAATCAAATTTCAAAGGAAATGGGTGATATTCAAATTATTTAAGTGAATTTTATTTCATTATGAGTTTTAATTCTTCCTCAGATACCTAAAAAACATTAAGTTCATATATTTTTTTATGAATTTAATTGTCTTCTGAATTTTTACATTATTCTCAAAGACTTCATTCAGCATACATAAAAATTGTTGTAAAACATGTGAAAGAAAACAAGCAGATTTCGAATAGAAATGGGTGCTGAAATGCTAACGATTGAAGAAGAATTAGCAACGGGTAAATGAACAGATAAAAATAAAGAGAAAAGCATCAATTTATTTATTAAACATTTAACAGCAGCTGCTTGGAAAGGAAATCACCAATAGCTATAAAAAACATCACATGGCTGGTAGGCGGATTGGTGTATATAATTAAAACCGTGAGGAAGGTATCATACATTTTCAGCTGCGAAGAACAATCTGAACACCAGACGTTTTTCAGGTGTAATAGGAATAGCATACATCGTACTCTTTAAACTTTATTGCTTCTTTCACTGCAAGAAATCTTTGATTTCTTTTAGAATCAGTATCAAGCCAGTTATTTACTCAAGTCCAATTACTGATGAAGACTCTCGAATGCTTGGTGACCCGTCACATTCCTATCTTGATATTTCGAACAGTTGTTGCATTTCCTTTCTCCACCACATGCGTAAAGTGCTTGCCAGAAAGCCCCATATTTTTCTAACGATGCGTAATACTTAAAATGAATGCTAACAATGACGATTCAACATTGTGTAGCACTTTCTCACTCGCCATTTTCTCTAACACCACAGCTCTCTATTACGGCTCTTGTTGCATAAACTGTAATTAAGAAGAATCGACTTTAGAGTTCTATTTTCGTAAACTAAAATGTGAAATTTTTTTTGTGTTCTAATTTAAGCTCTTATAAATTCCTTCTTTTATAAGAATTTAAGGAAATTATGGAATTAGCAATTCTAAAGACATGTCTATATAATTATTTTGAATTACTTATGGCAAAAATTTTATCAGGATTACTTTCTATAAGTTATCTAAAACGTATCAAAGGGCAGGGAATATATAGCTAAATGTAAACAAGTATCACTCAGGCTTACTTAGAAGCTACAATTTTATTTATCATAGCTTTCTTATCCATTTTCCAATCAAAACGGGATAAAAATACCATCTTTGGTTTTGAAGTTGATCGTTAACCTGTATCCCTGGCATCAAAGATCATAGTAATTGGCCATTATAAAGGTCCATTTGAAAAAGATTTATCAATTCTTGGAAAAGAATGATTTATTTCAATTCTAGGTAACTATCTAAAAAATAAATTCTACCTTATTTTATCGTTTAATTGCGAATCGATAGTTTTATAAAAGAAGTGATCTTATTCCTTCATTTGTTAACTGGATTTCTCTGCATAAAATTTCTGTGTAATTGTTTTTATAAATTAAATTTGATGATATTTGTGCTGTTTCAAGCACTACACTGATTTTGTTGTTAATTAATTGAATTAAAGAATGAAAAATCTAAGAAAATATTATCTATATATGCAACATATATATAAATCAACTCAATAAACTTATCTCATTTTAAAAAGTAGATATGAAGTGAGTTTATTGAAATTAACTAATTTTAGATTTACTTCTGAAATTAGTTAATAAATTTACCATTTTATTAACATTAGTCAAAAGCATTATCAGAAAAATATAAAATATATTTATAAAGTGAATTATAAGAACCGAAGGAAAAGAGTTTGTATATTTTCTCTGTTATTTACATTATATTTGCTGTGTTTTTTTTTCTTAAAAAAGATATATATATATGTTAAAAATAAATAAA
>JAPDSC010039589.1:0-10248 GCA_026290005.1 Latrodectus geometricus
TTTTTTTGAATAAAAAGATAAATATTTTAAAATAACTTCATGCACTTTTTAAAACAATTTTATTTCATTTAAAAAAAATATCAAATTTTTCTTCTATGTAAAATAATAGCTATAAATTTTGGAGTCTGGGTCAATAGTTTATAGCAACCATTGACCACATGTTTTCAATCGATGAAAGATCCGTAGGGTAAACCAGCAGAGAAATAATTTAATTTGTTCGTTGACGGAGAACTCTCAGACAAATCATGTCATGTGTGATCGTTCATTATACTGTTGAAATTTGATTGCGGACAAGCCCTGAAGGTAAGGAAAGACAACTTGTTCCAACACCTCCGAGATATAGTGGTGGCAGGTTAAAGCAATGTGTACTACAGAAGTGCAAGAGTGGTATATAATACCCCCCATACCATAATACCCGCTATACGATCAGTGTGATGGTGCATAACGCAGCTGTCAACATCCTCTCTCTAAGATGTCTCTAGACTCTAATGCGATCATCATGGCGTTGCAGACAGAACTGGTTAGTAAAAACAGTTCCATTCCATTCTGCCGTCCATGTACTTCTTTCATCGCACCATTAGCGGCGGAGATGTATGTCTGTGTTTCAGCTTCAAGGATAAACAAAGCAATGGACGTCTTGCGAACAAATTACTCTGCTGTAAATAGCGTCAAAGGGTACACGTAGACATAAGCATTGGAGGTATTTCAGATTGAATGTGCTATGCTATGGTTCGTGATCCATCACTGCCATGCGCACAATTTGGCTGTCATTACATGAAGTGGTGCATTGAAGTGGATGCGATCAAACACATGGTTGTTCCCTCCTGCATCCAACGATCACATATTTGCCTTACAGTTGTTTGGTTTCCTCCAACGCGACTGCTGATTTCCCTCAAAGAAAATCCACAATCTCGGTAGGCAGCTCTCCTTTCTTTGTCGAGCTTGGATATTTTATTTAAAATTTATTGCTGTTTTCTATAAGACTTAATTGATAGTGTTTTTTTTTTTTTTTTTTTTTTTTTTTTTTAATCACAAGAACAACACAATTGTCGAACTTAAACTTCGAAATCTACAAATCTTAAGTAGCACCACAGGCGCCCGTAATGTGCATTTGCGCAGAATTTCTAGTCATTTTGTATCTCACTTCCGATAATGCATGTTGTAAATTTCATGTTATTTGCATGGTTGTTTCAGGTTTTTGCATTTACTGTGGCCAGCAGTGTGTATATATAATTTCTATATAGTTTTTTTGCACGTTGAAAACAATATTCTCAGAAAAATAGTTTATATTATAATATTTTGAGAATGTACGAATAACTTACATAGAAATTGTGAGAACATACGCAAAAATATTTGAAAAAAAACTGTTTTGTCCCTTATGGTATTGTTCCTTATTTGAAAATCCTTTTTTAGCTTTCAAAAGATAAGTTAGTTCAAAATAGTTCTGAATTCAGCAAAACAACATATTTCCCTTTCTTTCCTTGTTCAGAAAAGTAAATATATTTTTTTTAAATTAAAAATTTGTTAGAATAGTCAATTTTAAACACATGCATAAATCTATGTATACGCATTTTAAATATCATGTATATTATCACAATCATCTTTTTAAGTTTTAGTTGACGTATATAAATTTTGCTTGCTCACATTGAGATTAACAAAAAAAATTATGTTAACTGATTAGAAATATTCAAATTGTATCATATTCTAAAAATAATAAGCAATGTAAGACATTCATCAGTTACAAGTTTTAATTTGTTGTAGAAAAAAAGTTGAATGTTTTAATAAAGCTGTAAAATGTTATTATAAGAATTAAAAAAATATATTTATGGGTTTCATATCTCTTTTGGGGAAAACATATAACACATTTTAGGAAAAAAGAATAATAATTTTTGCAATGCAAAACTTATGTAGAACTACTTGAATTTAACTATGAAATCCTTTCTTAGAATGATATATTTGATTTGCATGCGCTTATTATTCTTCGAAGTATAACTATAAATAAATGATCCTGAAAACAATTTTTTTTCCTAAAATATTATTCAGTAAATTAAATAAAGCGCACATTATATTCCTAAATTTATTTATTTCACAAATAAAAACGAGACAAACTATGAAGTAATTCAATGTTTTATTTTGAAAAGCAAAAAGTTACATATTTGTGTTGTAAGCATTATCTTTTCATGTACATATGTTTCACTATCAATTTGAATTATAACATGCGAAACTCTGCAAATACATTTCAAATTTAAAGTACCTACTTGTATTCTTCTGCGTTAAGTACCCTCATTTTGAAATGACAAACAATAAAAATGACTGAAATATATTGAACAACTCAAATGATAATTTGTTTACTTTGTCAGTAAAAACTAAACATGAAACTATCTATTTTTAAGTACCTCTAGCTTTATTATTTTAAGTATAATCTTTTCTCAATACTGAGTAACAAATTTTAAAAAAATAATAATAATTTTGATAATTCTTGTTGTGTGCAGTCTGATACTCAATGAATTGTTTAGATACTTTTACTCATCATTATTTTAATTGGATACTCAATGAAAAGAAAGATGAATCTTATTCTTGAAGATGATAGAATTGTAGATGATTTCCAGCATTTATATAATGGATTTTTTTATGTTCTATTCCTTAAACAAAACATTTAACTATTATCAGTCATTCTTTTTCTTAAAGAGTTGTTCTCTTATATAAATGTTTTTAAAAGTAAAAACCAAATTTCTTATAACATATTACTGTTACTTAGAAATGAGAAATTGCTTATAGTAAGAATGAGTATAGATAATTCTTACAAATATTTTAAGCATTATTTGCTATGGTTGATACCATTTGAAAATATTTCAAATTACTTGAAAATAAATGAAAAATTATACTATTAAATAGAATATACTCTTTAGAAGAGTAAAATCAGGTAAATGTAGTCTTACATTAAAATTTGTTTCCTATTTTTATACATCAATTACAACAAAACTGCATAATTTTATACATAAACATACAGTTCAGTACTTTTGTTATATATACACATATATAAAATGACAATTGCATTTCATAGTATGCAAAAAAATTATTAAAACATGTTGTAAAGAATATTTAATGAATGTAGCACATATATTTTTGACATTTGGTATCGTAAATAATTTTAAACCTTTTTACAAATTTTTGTGATATGAGTGTTTGCTGTATTTTGTGATTTGCATGTTACGTATATGTTAATGATTTATAAATGAACTCATGAAAGCATGAAAAACTAACACCATGAGTGTTTAGTCTAACATTTATTTTTCAAAAGAAAACTAATTAATTTAATTTGCGTAAACACAAAAATATTTGAAACTACATTTATGTTAATGGAATCATTATATTTTTTTAAATAATGAAATAAATTGAAATTATATTTGCATATGGTTACTAAAATTCGAATTGTTCTTTTATAATAAATAACCTAAAAATACAAAATCAACTATTTTATGAAATAAAACATGCAACAACTAGAATGCCTTTGAACAGAAACAGTATTTGAGAAAATGTTTTTAATATTTCATTATATTTTACTCAGAATCTTTGTTTATTTACCATTTTAGGAAATATTTCTAGTTTTTTGGCTAGTTTAATTTGACTTTCAATTGACACATTTATTAAAAGGCCTTGCCGCCCAACCTGTCTAGTGGTTAGCGTACCTGACTACAGAGGGGTGGGACCTGGGTTCGAATCCTGGCTCGGGCATGGATGTACTTTTTCTCTCTTTCTTTCTTGTCTTTGTCCTTTCTTTGTGTGTGAATTGTTGCCTACCCTATAAACGGGTACCTATGGCATGTGTGTATTGAGGAAGTCGGACTCCACACCAAATATGGTTCAGTTGGAAAAGTGGAGCAGCGCAGCCCATATTGCCAGCCTGGCTGGCACACGACAGCAACAACATTAAAAGATCTTTTGCTAGTTGAGATCAAGAATTTTCCTTAAACAATAATGTTTCCTACAATTATTCATTTTAATTAGAGCTATGATCTATACGTTAGTATATAAAAACTACTAACCGTAAAGAGTGGTGTAATGTTGAAGCATGCATGTATCAAAGTCAAAATTTTCCTACATTGTTTGTAAGGATTTCTAAGTATTACCCCATCAAACCTACTTGTAACATTTTTTTTTTCTTAAAATCGCTCATCAGAGGCTCTTTTACTTTAGCACAAGCTTGTGACAAAGATTAAAATAAGAAAAATCAATAACTTGTCCTAATACTCAGAATAAGAGCATTCCATTTACAAAGAATTTTCCAATAAGCATTACAATAAAATAGCCTTGCTTGCACACATATATGTTGACCCCACTCCTATATGTATCTCACACATAATCACTCCAGAATATGTCTTATTCAATGCTCCACAGTTCAAAGTAACATTTTGTGGTATTTTAGTAATGGGTGGCAATAAATGATACCTTATTTGGTTTGTAAGTTGATGTTAACCCTTTGACGGTTATGAAAATGAGCAGTTTCCGTTTACTTAATTCGCGCAGCATTTGGAGTAAATAGTAGTCGAAAGTGTCAGCTGTTTTCCCCCGCCGTTCTTCCGAAAATGTCACCTTTCTCTGGCGATGCCGTAGATAGCTCGCCTCGCGCGTTTTAAAAATGTCTTAAAGTATATGTAGTACATAAATAACAGTTTTTACGTACTTTAAAATAATTATTAAACAGTAAATAATATAAATGATTGTAACCAATTATATAAATAATAATAGTTAATTGTAAATATAAAACAAAAATTAATTTGAAAGGACTAAATAAATACAACTAATGTAAAACTTTATGAAGCACAGTATAAATACAGTAATTACCTAAAAATATTTTTGTGTGTGAGTCTTCATCAGATTCAAAACTTGATAAGCTTTCTGTATCATAATCATCATTATATCTATCTAACTTTCACTTTTGAGCCATTTTACTGTACAAACACCCTAAAAACCGCGCCAAAATACGTACAAAATGAACAAAGTCAAAAAAAAAAAAAAAAATCCACCTTCATTATGCAAAGAAATTAATGGAACTCGTACTGCCATCTGTAGACAGTAAAACTAACTAAATGTCGCGAGTATCATTCCTTTGAAGCACAATCAGTGCAGAATAATAATGGCGAACGAAGTCAGCACGCATTGGGGAAAAATTTCACTACGCGAGTAGTTTTCGTTACTAACCATTTCGGTCAAAATCTTGCTCCCGAGCGGAACTCGTTTGCGCGCATTATGAAGCACGATTCGATTGCGAGCTGAACTCGTTCATAACCGTCAAATGGTTAACAAAAGCAAAGTACTGATATAGAAACTAAACTGATAAAGAATGTCAAGAATGGTCAATGGAAAATGATGTATTACATTTTATAATGAATATGCTGTTTCAATAACTTATTTTTAAGTAATTTTTTGTTTTCTTTTTCTTTGGAGATAAGTATGAATATTACACGCCTCTTATGTATGTGTGCCTTCATTTCAAAGTACAATTTGTCAATTGGATTTTTCAAAAACTGAATTTTCTTAGTATTTGCTTTGTGAGTATTTATGAATATGAGTTCATAATGCTTATCTGCTTACTGCTTATATAAAGAAGTTGATAGTTAAATATTCAATGGGTTTTTTTTTTTTTTGTCATGAAAGTAAATGATTTTTTTTCAGCAAAGACTTTTTCATGAAATTGTATAAAATACAAATATTTTTTCATGCATGATAGTTATTTTTAAGTTTTATTTGCCATTTATTCAACATTTTATTCAGAAAACAAATTACAAATCATTAAATAAAAGTATTGTTTTGTTGGACAATATAGATATCAGTTACATAAAAGATTAAATCTTATTTGAAATAATGTGTGTTTAAATAACTTCAAATATTAATTTTTCAAATGAAAACATTTTTACTTATGTTAAACAATGAGACATTCAATGGAAAATGACATTATTTTACTAAATATAATCTGAATTAAGCTTAGATATATTTAACAAAGCTAGAATTACATCCTTTCAACACATTTTTCTGTTTGCTAAAAAGGAAATTACAGCATTTCAATTAATAGAGATTTTGTAATTTTCAAGTATTCATTTTTAAATCCAATTTGAATAATGATTATTCTCAGCGTGAAAAAGCGAATAATGATTATTCTCTATTTCATTTATTAAATCATAAAAGTTTCATCTCCATTAGGAACTGTAACCGTGTTTGTCGTGTTCAGAGATCAGCTTTAAATATGCAAAATATATATATTTGTATTTTTCTTTCAATCATCTCTTGATGTTTGTCACTAAATAAGTATAATAGTCTTTAAATTAAAAAAGAAAATTAGCTTGCTTTTAAATTTATGCTATTGAGTATAATTTGTACTGTTGAGTACATAAAATTTAAATAAATTATTGCATAGACATTTATATCTTTTTTATCCAGTACTTAAAACATATTTGTTTTTGATCTTTTAAAATGCATTGCAATTGACATTTAATTTGAACTCGTTTAAATTTTATTTTCAGCACTGAAATAAAATAACAATAGATTATAACAGTTAATAAGGTTAAAAATATTAAAAAGACTAATTACGAAAATTTTAATGACTATTTCAGTTAATTAGAGATTTATATGAAAAATATCATTATTTTTAGAATCAGAGGGTTGCATGTAATTGTATTACTGTTTAAAATTAAAAGTATAAAAATTATTAAATTCATTACTATTGTTTCACATTAATTATTCTCAACACGAGATTTGATATATTTATGATATTGATGCTAATTTTCCCAATTAAAGACCTCGTTAATGTATATATATATATATATATAATGCATAAAATGTAAACTTGATATATACTGACAGAGTTGAATACTAGATTATGAAAAATTTGTAAGCACAACTTTTGAAATTAAGTAGAAAATATATTCTTATTAACAAAGACTTCTAATTGAATTTTTGCAAACACTAAAACTTTTATTTGTATTTTCAGACATTTGAAAAAAAATAAAAATGTTTCCCTTTTATTGCTTAAAAATATTTGCTTCATCTCAAAAAATATTTAAGTCATCTAAAAGCTTTTTTTTTTTTTTTTTTTTTTTTTTTTTTTTTAATAGATTTCAGATCAAAAGAAAAATCAATAAGTTTTTCAATATTTTAATTGTACATTTACACACATTATCTTTCGAAATGCAATGATTCTGAAGCGTATATATTAATTGCTTTTGATTAAAATTTACTGCATAGGACCAATAATATATACATTCTCCATAGCAAACATATAAATATATCTTTCATAACTATATTTACATATAATATTTGCAAATATTTCAATTTTGCAGAATTTTCTTTTGACATTTTTGTGTATATTTTACTGATTTGGTTTATTTTAAATTGTATAAGAAAAATGTTGCTGTCACTTTTACTAATTTACATATTAATTACAATTTTTCTTAAAAAAATTGTAAGCAAAAATGCAAAAATAATAGTTTTCTAAAATAATCGGTGGAGGTGTTTAGTGTAACAATATAATCTAACAAACAATTATTTAAAAAAATAACGTAATTTTATATTGATTTAGATTGTTTATAATATATCAATAAGGAATTCTGAATAAAAATTCATTTAAAAGGAAAATAATTCATTTTGATAAAATAAGCACAGTTAAGATAATTATCAAGGAATTAATTACATGTATCTAAAGTAGTTGATGTCAAGAAATTTGTAAAAGTCTCCTTGAATTTGATACAAAAAAATTACACCAAATTTAAATTCTTTGAAAATAATAAGTAAGTAAGTTAAAAGTACATAATGCTTAAATAGTATTTTCTTTATAAGAATGATTTAATAGTTACCTTTTTAGAAATTAAAAAAATAAATAAACAAATAAAATATTTTATTTTACATTATTATTTTATATTAAATGCATTCGCTTATTTAAAATACATAGTTACTGGAAAAAATAAAGAATACTACAATATTTTTCATTTTTTAATATATTGAATTCTTTTCATTTACTTGCCAAATATAGCCTATTTTCCTTCCGATTTCAACTGACACATATTTTTACGAAATTACTTGAATGAAAATTTTACAAAATAGTAGCTAGTCCTTAACATGTCTTCATAGAAAGAATCGGAATTTTAATTCTCATTTATGCTTTAAAATTTAAAAATGTCTCTTTTTTGTAAATTTATTTTCATGAAACGTTCATTTTACTTTATTTTTATCAACTGAGTGTTTTTTTTTTTACTTTTTGTGGTCAAATAAACTTTTTTATTAGAGAATATTATATCCTTCAAATGGTAGAGAACTAACTGCACTGAAGATATTATTATTCCAGATGTTATTTAGCAGTTCATGTGAAATCAATGCGAAATTCTCATATCATAGCCCATGCATCAGAGTTTAATTAATAATTTCAATTAAAACATATTAAAGTACTTTTGAAAAGAAATATAAGGACTTATAGCAACAATATATGATATTGACATTCTAGGCCCAATGCGCTCGGTAATATACACTTGGAATGATGTGGTAAAGGAAATTATATCTAGCTTGTTTTACATGCGAATTTCATTGAGGAAAATACATTAACTTCAAAAAATAATAAAAAAAAACATTTACCTAACGATTGGAGTGTAAATGAGTTAATCATCCATGAATTTCATAGACTCAGAACAATTTGAAATTTTCAATCAGAACTTTTTATGTGTGATTAATATGTAATTTCTATATTAGATATATTGTATTAATAAGCTACCGAGAACATAATAACTGTAACAGATAAGGAATTATAATGAAAATGCGAGTGAAAGAGTAAATTAAAAAAATTTAGAGCTAAGACAATCTTCTAAAAATTAGATATAGGGCTAACAATATTGAGATAATTTTGAGAAAATCAACAGTGAAATGCTTTTCTAAATATATATATAAATATATATTTATTTATATAAAAAAAAAAAAAAAAAAAAAAAACAACTTACGAATTATTAGATGTTAATTAATTTTGCATGAGCTACTTAAAAAGAGCTCTTATAATAATTGATTTCTAATAACCATTCATATTTAAAATGAGAATTCTGAATTAGAAATAATTTTAAGAGCTATATCTTACTAAGAAATATTTTTTACTAAGACATATTCTAAGATTTTTATTTTATAAATTTTCAATTTTAAGACTTGTTTCCCCTGTTTCTACGAATTAGAAAAAACGAACTTCTAGTGTGTAAAAAAAAATAAATAAGAAGTTATCTGGAAACTTTTTTCTTGAAACAGGAAAAATAGGCTTTTTAGTAATGGAACTTTCTTTTTTATTAAAACATAATATTTATGATGGGAATACACTAAAACGTTCAACAAATATTAACTCTTCATTGAGAGTTGCAGCTTTTCTATAAGTTATCATTCACTTATAACACATCATTTTTGGAAAGATTAACTTTATATAATTTATTAAATAAATATTTTTCTCCACATTTATTCAATTTCTCTCTCAATTTAAGAAAAATAATTTTTATTTCATGGGAACGCAATAAAACATTATTGCTTCAGTATTTTGAGTTTTTAATTAAGTGATGGCATGATGTCATAAAAGAAAACTTTCGAAGGCAATTCCTTTTAATTAGATTATTAACTACATTTATTTTATTTATAAAAATATTGAAATATTTATAGTACGTTTCATACAATGTTTTATATGATTTATGTTATAACTAATATCTCTGAAACAATTGTTTTGTTCCCTTAGAAAATATCAGACTCGTAAAATTTCTATTAATATCACTTCAGAAAGTACTTATCTTAAAAACTAATTTCATTTCCTATATATTTCTCGATATTTATTGTTGGTATAAATAAGATATAATAAAATAGGATTTTTCTCACGTCAAACCTGAAGCAGTGTGTGCCACGTATGTTATCAATATCAAGCGAAATTCGTCTCTCGTAAATATTTGTTTCAACGATATGAGCTTCTTTCATAACATTTGTTCAGAAATTGGATGTTATTACATTTAATGCATTTTATGTCGTTTAATAATATAGGAAATATATATATATTATATGATGCATGGAATTAAATATTTATTTAAAACTAGAGACCTAATATATTTTATAAGTGGCATTAAAAATAATTGTGAAACTCTTATGATATATAACAATAAAAATTCTTAAACATTGAATCAATTTACTTATGAATTATATTCTCATCCCATGATTAGTTTATAATTAAATAAATGATAAATATAGTGA
>JAPDSC010039589.1:10648-30799 GCA_026290005.1 Latrodectus geometricus
CAGATAAGGGGAACAAACCATAATGTTAAATATCATAAAAATGCAAATTCCAGAATCTTTTTATTATTTCATTTGTGAAAAAGCTTAAAAAAGAAACAGATAATTTTGAGGATTAAAATAAGTATTAAAAGAATAAGAAAGTAATAACAGTTAATAATTTTATTTCAATATAAATTATTTTTGATTTGTTTTATAATGATACATTCTAAATTTATTGCATGAATTTTTATTAAACTTACACTTTTACTTTTAAGAGTCAATCTCTAATTTAAATGAATTTATTTACAGTATTTCTTATCTTAAATGCGTTTTTTATTTAAAGATTATTCTCTAAAATTCCAAGAAACAAAGTTAAATATTTCTTTAAAAAATATGAAACGTGATTACTGATGAGGAAACGGAGTTTACTTTAAACAATTTTTTCCTGAATATTTTTAATATAGAAAATCTTTTGGCTTTAAAAAATAATTGCATCTTACATTGATATACAAAAAGGAATATTTTAAATTGTTTTAAAATTATAATGTCTTATCATCAGACAATAACTATCCAGAGGCAATTTGATTTTTAATGTTTATAAATAATAGACATATATACCCAAATGAAATGTTTGAATCTAAAAAAAAATTAATTCAGATAGTATTTTGTAATTTAAAGAATGTTGTTTATAAGATAATATTTTCAATATTCGCATTTAAAAAAATTGTATAAATATAAAATTATTTATATAAATTAAAAAGAAAATCAATAAAGCATTAATATTTTAATTGCGTTTCCTCAATGTAAAAATTTAATGAAAAAAATGTTTATATACAATATTTAATCATTTTTCCAAATATATGTACTTTTTTATTCTGAAACCACATTTTTGTTTCTTTTCTTTTACGTATTATAAGATAAGCAATCAAAAAATTTTAAAAGTTTTTTTTTATATCTATATCGCATATTAAATCCACATTTCATTTTTTCATTGCGGAAAATTTTTATTAAATAATTTATTTTTATTTTATGCTGTTAATAGATTTAAAGTTTTTTAAATTTCTAAAAAATTAACACCTTAAATGACGTTCTCTCAATTCATATAAGATGAGCTCTCAGCCCAATGCTTAGCGGCTCAAACCTTTGGTTATACAGTTAGTAGGTTTGAATTCTGTCTTGGAAATGAAATCGAAATTAATCTGTACATCCGGGTCTGAATAGACCTCTTGTACAAGAAGTGACCGTTGAGCGACAAAGAATACAATAATCAATAGTTATAGAAACACATAACATTGATTTAGGATCTGTTTTCTTTAAGAATTTCACGTTTTCATTAAAAATATTAAGTATAGATAATAATTTTAATTTTGTGATAATTTTAAAGTGACAGTAATGCATCCTTTATTTAAATTATCACACAGGCTTGAACACATTCTATAATGCTCTTCATATAAGACAATTTATGCTTAATTATTTGAATATGTCCATTAAGAATGATTTTTTTTCTAAAATAAAGTCTTTTTAATAGTTATTTCATTTACGCAATCTTGTGTTTGTTTCAAAGCTTATTATGTGAATCCACAAAAAAAATTTCATCATTCAAGAACTATCAAGGATTACATGTTGACAAAAATATTTTTTCTGTGTATCTTTAAAGAGTTTTGTAAACTCCATTTTTCCTATCTAATACATGAAATTTACTTTCCCATATAATTACAGCCATTTTCTACCTCATATGAATCACAATCATGGGAAAAGTTTCCATTTTGTTTGCTTTTGACAGTTAAAATTAAAGGTTTTTCAAAATATCTTTCAAAGTTTCATTTGCCCAGCTGTACGAAAAGAACTCCTTATCTAATGATATATTGTGTCATCTCATCAATCAGGGATTCAATCGTATCAGGAAACTTTTGTCGATTTATACTTCCGTGAAATGTATTTTTAGATAAAAAAACATTACTTTTTCTTTTAATTTTTTCATTGTTTCTTGGAACAAACACAATTTTGAAAAATACCCGTTTTATTTATTAATATAAGCTTTACAGCATATATTTTTTAAAGATTGAATTTTTATTATTTTAGGGACCTTAATACAGAAAAAGTGAAAGAATCTTAAATTGTTAGTGCCTAAGACAAACTGAAGACAATTGAAAAATATTGTCTGATTAAATTCCATCAAATTTTTACCGATATTATAAGTTAATGGTTACAATTATATATTTTAAGTTATGACTTTCATATAAAGCTAAATAACAAATTTAAAAAAAAAAAACATACATCTGAAGTAAGAAATTAAAAAAAAAAAACTATTTAAGTGAAGTCTAGTTGACTTAATATTACTCAATGTAAATAAGTATTTTTTCCTATAATGTCTTTTATGTAATTTTGCCATTTAATTGTCTTAAATTTAATGATTTACATATATGCATGTTTTTCTGTAGTTAAATAAATGAAGTAAATTATTTTTGAATAGTATTATATGCTAAATTTTATATGCATTTATGTATATGATCAAAAAAATTTAATAATAGTGTTTTTGGAATTAGCTTACTTTCTTAAATGTATTGTTTTGAATAACTTATAATAATGAGTCTATGAAAAATATATAAGTTGAAGTTATATTTTGTACTCTAAATTAATTGGAAGCGACTGAAGTGAGATACTCTATTTTTGAATTTCTTAAAAATCTGCTTAAATATCAAATGAAATAAGAAATATTAAATTAATATGCTTATAAATTTTTAATTTTAAAATATTTGGAAACATAATAAAAATATAATTAATTACTGAAAATATTAAATTAATTATCAAAACAAAAAATACTATTAATATATAAATTATATGAAATGAAAAATCATAAGATATTTCGGTTTTAGAATAATCATTTTTAACTCGTATTCAGATTTTACAGGAATTGCTGACATTCCAGACACACTAAAACATGGGAAATAAATATACATCCCTTAAAAATAAAAGCAAAATAATATATATTTGATGATGATTTATAAATAATTAAATAAAAAGGATATAAGGAAAACATGTGTCTGGGTTCTGAGCATTATTTCATCTTATACAGTCGACATTTCAATTGGACATTACTTTACGTTACTAGAAAATTCATTTTCACTCTAAAGGAAATATGTAATATGATTATTAATTTTCTTAATATTGACTGAAATAACATATTGATATCATCATTTTACTGATTGATTAATTTTTTTAAAGTAATTATTGGATTAATTCTAATTCTTCAGACATATGTTTCAGTCACTTCTGCAACTAAAAATTGAAAATAAGCTCATGTTAATTAATCGTACCACTTGTTATTAAATTAATTTATTTTTCATCAAAAATAGATTATATCTAATTAGAAAAATCTTTAAGGCTTCAAAACTTATTACGGAAACAAATAATACCTAATAAATATATGAAATTTTAAAACTTTAAAATAAAAAATAATATTTTATAAAGTTAAATGCATTTCAAAATACGCTATGAGCAGAATTTTGGTTTTAATTAACAAATGAACAAGGATTCGAACAGTTTGTTGAACATTTCTAATAATTTTGCCTAATTATCCCATTTTTAATCAAATTTTCAAATAAATTTATTAATTTGAATGAAATATTTTGTTTTGAAAATTTTTATTTTACATTATTAATTTAAATTATTTTTTTGTAAACTTGCTTTTCCTAATTTTTGCTAACAGATGTAAATCAACATACACAAGTTTTTTTAAAGGGAGGGAATTAAAGTATTTTAGATTTTAGTTTTAAATTAATAGAAAGCATTGCAAAACCTTTCAGCTTAAATGTAAATTTACACAGTATGTAATGTTTCCATAAGATTACTCTAGATATTCCCGTACATAAGCTACACATCTTTAAAGTTCTTATAAAAACCTTAACTTCATTTTTTTCATTTAAAAGGTAGAAAAGTATTCATGAATCCACCTGAGTGTTATTTAATCACAACTTAATAACTCTATATCTGGAAAATGTTTTCTAACCAACATGATTTTATGTTCATTTCGTTAACTGATTTAAACATAATATGACACCGCGCAGTTAATATTCAAGTAAAACAAATCATTTTATTGACACATTTTTTCATTTTATGATTCTAATAATAATTGAGCTTCATGGAGTACATCAAAGAGATTTCCTTACAAGAAAACATGGAATAAGCAAAAGTATTTATTATTTTAAACACTCGGAATGATATTTTAAAGGCTATAAGTTGTAAAAATAAAAAAAAATCATTTTATAATAGCGAGGAAATTAGTAAAGCTAAAATGATTATGCGAAACAATAGCGAATATCCAATACAAACAATAGCGAATATCCAATACATTTGGCTGTATTTTGGATTAAGTTACTCGGGCAAAATAATTGGAGTTCTTTGTTGTAATTTGATTCGAATAAATATTTATCTTCCACATAATGCTACATTTTGTCATTAGAAGTAGCCAAGATTCATTCTTCCAGAGTGAATCTTGTTTTATTGAACAAGACTGTATTTTAATCATGTCCATTGCATAAAATTTCATAATTTAATCATCTAAGTATTAGCAAAGATTTGAGAGGGTTTTATTTATCCTATCCCATTGAACATTTTACATCATTATTCCCTGAAATGAACATTTCGAATTTATAACTATGTGAATGATAATGTAGGGGCTTTCATTGAATTTTTCAATTTAATAATGCAAGATGGATCAGTAACGGTAAAAAGTTATTTTAATCAAGCCTTAGATTGTAATAAAAATAAATGAAAAATGATACCGACAACAAAATATAAGCAAATATTTGCCTTAGTCTTAAGAAAAGTCTCACCTTATTTAAAGTATGTATTCTAACTCATTAACATTTTAGAAAAATTTTCGTCAAAATGAAAATGAAAATTTCATGTACAATTTTTCTTTACACTAACATGAATTTTCTAATCTAGTTATTTATATTACCTTATTCAAAAGTCTTTATAGGTTCTACAAAAAAAAAAAAAAAAATAAATAAATAAATAAATAAATTATATCAACTTTGAATAATATTTTAACTTCCCGATAACATGGTCTAAAATAAAAGATTCTTCAAAAATATTTTATTAGAAAGAAAAATATTTTTCTCAGATGGCTCTATTTCGATAATATTGAATAGAAGAAAAGCAGACAGAGTATCGGCGCCTTATGTATTTATCGCATCACTGCGTTATTTGTGATAGGTGGATAAAACCTGTCTTCAGTTTTTTTATACCTTTCGCCTTATCCACGCCGTTCCACCTTCCGTGTTTTATATATGGAACTAACATATAACTACTCCCATTGATGTCCATCTTTTTCTCGTGGAACGCTGGAAGCAGCCGATATTATAAGATCGGAAATTGGAATACCGAAAGTTTATTGGTTCGATAAGAAAGACTTCCATCACGACATTTTTAAGGCAAGCATCTTCTTCGTTGAGAGTTTCTCGAAATATGCATGAAAAAAAATGATTGATGATTATAGATGGTGAAAAAAGTGGGAAAATAGTAAGTAGATTACGTTATTACTATTTCTGCCAAATTATATATGTTTGCCTTTATAAATTCATATTTTTATTGATACAAGGGTAAAAAGAGATATTTTATGATCCATTTATCTCAGCGGAAGTAGATTTTTTTCTGTATCAGAAAGAGAAATATTCCTAAAATTTATAGTAATATTGTATGATGGTTTTTATAAAAAAATATGTATGAAATAAAGCTATTTTGATTTGGAAAAAATGTATTTCTTGAAATATTAAACAGACTTTACTACATATATTTTTTTTAAAGTTTATAATATACTTATTCGTTGAGCTTATAATGATACATTAGCATTTCTGATTTAATTTAAAAATATATATACAGAGATATTATTAAGTCATATGCAATAAATATATTTTGTGCAGATTCAATGATTCATAAAAATAATTGTTTTATCATTAAATTGAAATATTCTTAGAAATATCTGACCAATATTAGTAAAGCTCTGTTAACTGTATTTCATTTTTTTTGTTTCGATGTAATTTTAAGTATAATATAAAAAAAATATTTTAGGAAAGCAACCTCAATTAAATTTTTCTCCGAATTTAAATATTTATACAATTTTACTAATATTAAAAAACTATCAAGCTATTTTTATCCTTGATTTATTTTAATTCGAAAACAGGAGATGTTACAGCTTTCATGTATTGCACATAAATTAAGTTTTGTTATGTTCATGAAATTGTCAAGCATTATAAATATATGTTTCGATAGTTAAAAAATTTTAAAACTGCATTTTTTTAAAATTAAAATAATGAGTTTTTCATATTTTATTTATTTTAATTTTTAAATTAATCATTAATTATAAAATTTACTATATTGAATATCATCATTTTCATGCAATTGAAAGAATAAAATAATTTGGTCAATCTTCAAATTAAAAAGTTAAGTGGAAAATTAAATCAGGATATGAGAACAATATTAAAACTAATTAACATCTATTTAAAGTATAAAAATGTATAAATTATTTTATTATTTTATATAAATAAAAATTGTTTACCGAAAATCTGGATTCTGCTACTTTTAAATTATTTTTCTCGATAATTATTTTTTTTTTAAATTAAAGCAAAAATGTTTAAAACGATATTTTTAACTAAACTAAAAACTTTAATAATTATTCCACTAAATGAAGAAAGCAACAACTAATTATTTCTCTTATTTATTAAACGGTGTTGATTACTTTTCAGATAACTTAGCCATTATATGTTTAGTAGAAATATATCAATACTTTCTTAAAACTTTCAAAATACGTTCGTTTAAAAATCCAAAATGTGTGCTTTAATATGTCCCAAAGGGAATTAGGCAAACGTGATTGATTTCCCATATCTGTAAAAAAAGAGCCTAGGTATAGGCTTTTCGGGCTTTATTTGCAAAAGACGGAGGTACAGATTGTTTTCAGGCACATTCATGTCCATTTCCGTCGGTATCCGATGCATTATACTAAAGAAAGTAAACGGAAAATAAGAACCCCTACTGTAATAAAAAAGAAAAGAAAAATACTTTTTCTTTTCTCTAAAGTGAAGGGGAGAAAAATTTGTTCGCCCTTAACGTTTTTTCTTCCCATTCTACCATTAGAAGAATTGTTTATCTTTTATTTTGTTTATTCTGCTTAAAACTTCAGGAGGGAACTAAGTGTCCGGGAAAGTTTTACAAAAGTAATACAACTGGGAAAATGTTTTTTACCTTTCTTGAAATATTCAAAATGGATCTGACAAAGAATCCGGATTGGCGATAAATTCAACAATAGAAGTTCCAAATGTTGGTTTATGCAATCAGAATTTTCATGCAAAAAAATCCTCTTCGTATATTGCAAAATTTAATGGCTATTGAATTTACTTTTATAAGGATAACAATTTCATTTTTCATCTCAATTTAAGTTATGTATTCTAGTAAATTTACTTGTTATTTGTAAAAATAAAAATAAATGAAATTACATTTTGGCAACAAATGTAGTATTCCTTTAAATATTTTTGTTCTCCAGCTTAAGTGTAACCATATTTAATTAAAAAAATAAAACTGCCAGTTATTGTTTAATAATTTTATTTATTGGGATACTATTCGTTAAATATGTATCTCGTTTGAATTTCTTTTTTTAATTACAATAAGTATTTCTTATAAATTACATTAAATTATAAAATAGCAGTATTATCATTTTATGAATGAAATAGATTTTTCTAATTATTAAAGTTATAGAAAAGTATTATAAACTAGCTTTTATAAGACTGATTTAAGTAATGAATTAACAAGTTAGTTTTAAAAATGCTCAAGATTTTCATACCAACAATTATTTTGACATTGAACATCAGATGAGAGATTAAGAAAATTCTCAACTTTAATTGAAAGCAATGCTTGTTTATAAAATAGCTTTTAAACAGTTTTTGAAAGCTTTTACTATTTTTATGATCTTTCTTCAGTCATCTGTTTAATTCTATGCGGTTCTCTTATTCGTAGAAATGAACATGTTTATTAGTTTGAAATTCTTTTTAAGCCATTAAACCTAATTTAAAATCTTCTCATGTTCTCAATTAAGTGTAAAGAAACAAATCTAACTTAAATTTCAAAATTAAATATTAAACCTGTTCTCATAAAACAGATGAATGTGTAGTTTTCAAGGTATTTTAGATGTTACTCCTTGTCTTTTGAACATTATGATGGAACTAAATTCAATAATTTTCATAACTGTAAAGGGCCAGTTACACAGAGTTACTAGGCAACAAATATAATCATAATCCAATAATCTGTAAAATAATCGCAAATGCAAATATTTGAAATAATTTAATGGTCACATAGTTATAAGCTTATAGAGAATTTTTTCAAACGCATTTCATGATTTTTGTAAAATCCTTATCAATATTTAACATGAATCATACATACACATTAATTTAAATAATATAAAAATTTTGAATTAATAGAGAGTATTATCTCCTTTTTCAAATATTTTATTGATAATTTTCATTTGTTCACATCAAATATATTTATTATAGAGTGGATGTATGCAATAATGTGCATTCAATGCTTTTAAATGTATTCAAAGTTATGAATTGTTAAGTTTACAGATTTGTGAAAAGTAATAGTCATAAATATTCATTGAACCATTCACAAATTTAAAAGAAATGTTTTTATTTTTGTCATTTAAAAAAAATATAAAGTTTATTTAAATGGTAAAAATAAAGATTAGTTATCATTAAAATAAATATTTAAGGATGAAAAGAGTTTTCTGACGAATATATTACAAATAACAATTCATTAAACTCTTGCTAAAAAAATAAGAACGTTCGTTTTTATAAATGACTCTTATATCATTTAATTTTAACAAGAATAAATTATATTTTAGAAGCAGTTATTCAAGAAGCTGTTACCAGCTTTTATCTAGTTATTGTTGTCTTGTCTAGTAAAGTAGTGCGATGTCATCAAATAGATCCAAAAGTGTCCAAGATCGCTCAGCTCCTTGGAATGAAGGAATTGATGCCTCGGATTGAGATGGATCATGAAGAGCTTCGCTAATATATCATCGCAATCAAAATTATGGTCAGGAGAATGTTCATTATCTGTGCACTAAGGTCACCCCTTGCAGCTTCGATGGCCATCGGAAGATATTTTCATTGATTTGAAATTTTTAGTCCTCAATCATCCTATGGTTTTGGAGATAACACGGGCACAATTTAGATCAGGCAGAGAGTGCTACCGAGAAAGAGCATAAAGTAATCTGCGGATGTCTATTTCATCAGTATCAGTGTGGGTCAAGTTACTGGAGAGCTGAGGGTTATGCCCGGACTCCTTGGAGACTATATCAGATTTTTCATTACCATCCATACCGACGAATGTTGTTATTCACTGAAGAATGCAGGTTCTTTGTGCCGCGGTTATTTTGTTCAAGAACATGATAACGAGTTGGTAATTACCTCTAAAAACTGCCTGGAGAATAAAGCAAGAGCCCTAGACTAAACAAAATCCATTAGAACTTTGTATCTCTTTGGAATAGTAGAGGTTCATCTTAATGGCCACCAACTGTCAGAGGTGGTCTGTAAAATGCTAAAATTTATTGTTGCCTTTGGTGAGGGATAATAGAAAAAGAAGCTTCATGTGCATAAATAAGATCCTCGTGCTGTAAGTTTATTTTCATTCTATTTCGTTCTTCAAATTAAAAGTTGCCGGCAGTTTTAACCTGGTTTTACCGTTATATACTTTGAATGTTTTGTTTCACATATGGAGATCTGTTAGACTTTTGTTTGCTTATGAATTTTATGGTAGCCGGTTTTCTTCTGCTTTCTAACAATCTGGACTCAGAGAGAGATATATAGTTATTTGTGGATAAGACAGCACCAATGGATGCCATGTATTTCACAGTGCCGATTTTGTTCTTTGCAGAAGATGAGGATGGTGCCCAAATGAGAGCAGTGTAATTATGATCTGGCCTAACTAGCAAAGTATAAACATTAAAGAGAGTTGCTTGTTCCATGTCTCAAGATGCACTGCATAGTATTTTTAAGATGTTGAGCTTTACATGCTCTGTCAGATATTTGTTAAAGATGCTATAAAAATCTCAATTCATCATCAAGGGTGAGACCAAAGTACGTTACATGCTTCGTGGGTTTGATTATTACGCCAAATAAATTCATTGTAGGTTTAAATTATTTCTAATTTTCCTGTCAGTCGAGAAAATGGAAAAAATTGCTTTATCAGGATTTAGAGTAAATTTGAGCTCTCTGGACCAATTTTGAATACTTTCAGTATACTGAATTACAATCTTTTGAGAAAGTTAAAATTCAGGGTTAGTGTACCCAACTGCTACGTCTTCATCATAGTATGTTACTCTCGCTTCTTTGCAAATGTAAGAATCTAAGGTATTTTAAAGGAGGAAGAGGAGAGTCCTCACACACACACGGAATTGAGTCCTGAGAAACACAGCAATTATAGTCAAACTGACCATAAAAAGGATTTAATTTTACATTAATTTGGACTTGAATATTTTTAAGACATAAATAACTTTTAGTGTTCAATTTTCATCAGCTAAATTTAATGCGTATTGTTTCACTTTTGCGTGAAATTAATTAATATGAAGAAAAATCTTTTAATATTTGCATGCATGTGTGATAAGTATTTTACTCTAAATTTTTAAGATCTTAAGATTTATGTAAATCTACTTAATTTGTTAACTGTTCCACTTATCTTTCTTTATCTTTATTCCTTTTATTCACATATCCACTTAACTTTATATCTTTTTATGATTTAGAAGTTAACACATAAAAAAGGAAAACACATACATACTTATAAATAATTTTTTAGATAATTTTAATTTTTTAAATAATAAATTTTTGATACATACGTTTATTCCATATTATATGTCATTGTGATATGATTCTTATTCTACAATGTAAATCTAATGAAAGAAAAAAATTAAATATATATCATTATGAGCTTGTGCCAAGCAAAGCATAATTTATATTTTTCAATACTAAATATACTGAAATTGTTTTGTAATTTATTACAATCTTAAGTATGAAGTAAAATTTATTTAAATGAAAAACTAATAATGTTTCAGAAAAAAAAATATGGGAAATGAAAGAACATCAGTTACTTGAATGAGACTTAAAATTATCATTTTATTTAAACTTATCAGTTTCTTTGTTATCAATAGGCAGGATCAAACTACTCTCACCCGATTCAGAAGTGGCCACCTTAGAAGTTTGAAATTTTCTCAGGTTTTGAAGAAATTTGACATTTGTTCCAAGTGTTCAACTGAACAGGCTACTCAAGAACATATTCTTGAATGCCTTGGTCTTTAGGAGGGATTTGACCCAAAACCCACTTATGGTGCCGGACTTTTTAAGAGAGTTCACACTCATGGACCTGGTCTAGCGCTACTGACCACAGGGGCATGCAACAACAACAGCTTCTTTGTTCTTTTTTTCAAATAGTAACAATTGTCTAGAAAATGTAGCAAATGAACGAAAAATGCCTTACGAGAAATTTCTTGATTTAATTTTCCTTTAACTAAACACTTTCATTATATGCATTTGTTGGAAAATTTATTGATAAAATCGAAATTAAGAAAACAACTTCCGCCACATAAACTTGAAAAAAAAATGTAAAATGTGTTAATTTGGTTTACTTTCTGACCGTGCATCATCACGTATAACTGTCATTCAAAGTTGTTATTAGTAATTAAACAGATGAAATAAAATAAGAAACACATTCAAAATTCATGAACGAGGACCCATATATTACGAATATAACTGATGGGAACAATAATTGTATATTTAAATTTTTCAGGAAAAAGAAGTGTTACATTTAACTATTCTGTAAATTAAATTTTCTTAAAAGTATTAAAATCTATTATAGTTAATAATTTATAATTTCTTGAAAATTCTATTAACTAATACTAAATGTATGATATTCTTATAAAATTATAATTTTTAGATTAATAAAAACTAGAAAAAAAGATTTTGAAGAATAAGGTACTTTCTAAATGAAACATCCTATTGTGACAATAATCAATCTTTGGTATTATTTATTGCTAATAGTTTATTCATGTTGATTCAATAAATTAAACTGATAAAATAATATATACTGGTAATAGGAATAATTGAGCATAGCATTTATGATTGGAATTTTAAGTTTTTGAGTCCCCAGCAGTGATTAAAAAATATTAAAAGATTCTGCTTTATAAATAATCGTATTTAATAACTGAGTTCTTCAACATTTCTTATCATAATACCATTTATATTTAATATTACTTTCTCTTTATTAGAAATTAGACTTTTTATTTCAATCATAATAGACTTTTTCTCGAAAAAAATATTTTTTCTATGCTTTAAGGTTAAAATCCATACCACCCAATGTGTTTTATCAGTATTTTCATAAATAATTTCAAGCATTCGTTGTACATTTATATAAGTCCAAGAATGTGTTAATGTATATGTGAATCATAGAAGACAATTTACAACTATATTTTTAAAAAATTATTAATTTCCATTTATTTTGTAATCATATTTACAGCTTATATTTGAAAACTTATACATTACAGCTTATATTTGAACAAAAATATAAAAAAATATTAAGTGAAATTTTCCTTACAACACAATCATTTTTAACTTTATGAAATTTTGAAATGATTAAATCTGCAATTAATGTTTTTGGTATTGTTCTTTAAAGGACACAATCAAAAAGTTTTTCAATGCAATACATTTCTATTGTTATGCTATGAAAATTAGAAAAAAAAAAAAGAAAACTTTTTAATGAAGTTGATAGTTCGAACATTCAAGAATTTGAATTGATTACAATGTTGGTAGAAATTAATTATCTAATCTATTTTGAAATTTATTTTTTGTTTCAATAAATTCATAGTAATAAATCATTTAAGCATAAACTATTTTATTGCTATTTAAAACAATTTGATAATCAACGCTATTAATTATTTCTATAAAAATTGTAATTTTTCTATATTTAACGCGAGTTTAAGTGAGATACATTTTGTCTTAAACTATACAAAAAATATATGATAGCATACAGAAAATTTTATTAAAATTATGTATTACAGAATTGTGTAATTTTATCTTTCAAGATATTTAACATAAGTAATTTTAAATTTTTCGAGGTAGATTTTAAGATGTGTTTGTAATTAAAGCGCTTCTCTAAATTTAATAATATGATAAACATGAATGATTAATTTTAAACAAAGAAATAAGTTTTGTATATTATTATCTCCAATAATATAACTGTGAAAATTTATTTATATAAAGGATTTGCTAGAATTACTCTATGGATCGTAATTTAAAATCAATATTTTTGTTTTGAGTTGGATGAACTTAATTGGTAAACAATTATTAATATTATTTCTATTATAAAATATTTTGAAGTAATATATTTCAGTATACGTACGCATGATAGTAAAAAAACAACTTGCTTTTGTTTTATTTTTTATCAATAGCTTAAACAAAATTACGAAATTGTTGATACAGTTTCATAAATATTATAATAGTTTAAAAATTCCAGCTCTGTATCATGAAAATGATTTACATTATATTTATTAGAGCAAAGGTATATCTTTATAAATATAATTTTTGTGTATAAGATATTCATTAAAATAAATTTATTCTTAAATTGAAATTTTGTTAAAATATTAAAATTTAATTAATAAAAATAATCATATAACACAAAGTTAAATAAAATTTAAAAAATTATTTCATTTCACTTCATTTTTTAAACCTTAATTGTCATTATAATGCATTTAGTAGATATCTTTTTCATAAACTTGAATTCATAATTTAAAAGAAATATGAAACTGTAATTTTGTATGATTAACTAATTTCTTAAAATATTTTATTATTATCTAAATTCTAGAGTGATTCAAATATTTTAGATTATTTTAGTTAAGATTTGCAATCAACGTAAGTAGCATTTTAAATAGCTTTAAAAATAAATTTTTTAATGAATAAATGTACCATATTGGAAAATAATACCATTGTTTCTGTAAAATTGACAATATATGAGAAGTATTTGTTATCTCAGTCATTTTTCTGCCTATGCGTTCACTACTTTTTATCTTCATCATTAATGAGACTTTTTATTAACATAATGATAAAAATCCATGATAAATTATTCTTTACTATTTGACGATTTGAATGATCTGTTTCAATATACCATATCACTTTTAGTTAATTGCAACGTCATTTACATAAACACAATTTTTTGTAGTTTAATGTTCAAACTAAAATATGTAATAAGCGTTTAAGAAAATATAAAAATATTTCATTCTAAAATTGAAAAGGAAATATTAATCAATAGAAGTTAGGATAATATAAATTGAGAAAGTTTTACCTGGGAAACATTAATCACAATCAAAAAGAAATTTATTTTTTACTGTCCTTTCTATTGAATAGAAAATATTTTTTTATTCAATCATCAATGTTTACAAAATATTGGATTAACAAAAGATACCGTTATTCAGGGGAAGGAAATAATTCCTTCAACGTACACTCTCATATTAGTTAACGTAGTATAACTGAAACATTATTTCTCATTCAGCTATTCAGAAAACAGTGTGCATCAGAAAATATTATTATGTTTACAAGATTCAAAATGTGCAGATCATGCAAATTGTTTAAAATGTGATTTTGAAATTCAACAGTTATGCTTACTTCTATTTATTTATATTGTTTTAAGGTTAACTCTGTGACTTAGAATATATATTATCCAAGTAAACTTAATACACTTTCATTTGGAAGGTTTAGTTCACTGAGAGTAATTTATATTTTTATAAATACAAATCATAGAATATTTGATATGAAACATGAAAATTTATGTATATATATATATATATCGTCACCGACTCCATCACAAAACACAGGATAGGAATTTTTCTAAGACATCTGTTGCATCAAATAAAGTTTTTTAAAGCGTTAAACCATTCATTGACAGAAAATTCAGCTCAATCAGTGAATCTTTAGAAGCCACACATGCTTACAGCTGATGTATATATTTTGTATTTTTGATACATTTTCCATTATAATATGTAAAGCAAAAAAAAATGTTTGTTGCAATTAGAATGAATAGTATTTTTTCAGTGGTTACTGTCAAAATAATATTCATTCCGTGTTCAGGATACTTCAGTATGTTAATTATTTAATATTTGCCGAAAATACTACATAATGTTACGCATATATGAATAATTATATATCATCAATAATTTCCTTAATTTATTAGTGTAAAATGTCTCTTTATATTGTTTTACCTCTCATTTTTTATTAGTTTATATTTTTTTCATAAATTTAAGACTATTTCGTAATAAAGATTAGTTTAAAAATTATTTTCATATGCAGACATCTTTAACGATTACACATTCTTATAAGCCTAATTGACTTTTTAGTTTATTAAATGGGTTAGCTTGGAATTTTTCAAAATTTATTTCTGCAAATATTACAATATTTAAAAAACAGCAATAACATAAAAGGTAGGGTTTCGAAAATAAATCTATAATATTGTTGCAGACGATAATTTATTAGCCAATTTTAAATATGTATAATCATGAAATTTACATAGTGTAGACAAAAGGTAAAGAAGGGTCACTTTTTGAATTTTATCGTGTAGAGATTTTCTAGGGTTTAAAAGGTTAAATGTCATTGAAAAGGTCTAGAAAGAAAGAGATAAAACTCATAATACACCATGAAAACAATTTTTGATTCCGTAAATTGGCACTTCTGTTTAACTTGAAACAACTTTTTGTGTTTCAAGTAAAACAGAAAGGGACAGAGCATTTACCCGATTAATCTGTAATATGTTATTCTAAAAGAACATTATTTTTAGCTATTTTCTATCCTTAAAATGAATTATAAATATGAAAACAATTAATTAATTATATTTATTATTAAAATGCGATCAATCTATACTTTTTTTTTCATTAAAGAAATAATTATTTTGTTCCCTTTTAAACTAATTGAGAGAAATAATTCACTTGTTTATTTAATAAAAGAAAATCATTAAGTAGATCTATAGATTTCAAAACTATAATATGTTGTTGTTTTCTTTTCTCATTTATATAAGGAATTATCAAAAATATTCTCATTATAAAATATCAAATTCATCCTCATTACACATAATAATTTAATTATCATATGTAAGTTTAAAATTGGATAAAATTTTATGCACTATAACATTAATTTTAATCGTTGAAATAATAGCAAATTCTGAAATTGTAAACTGAAGATAACAATATGGGGGGGGAGGAAATTGAAATGAAATAAAATATATTGGAAAATTATAAATAAAACTAAAGCAAGAGTTTATTTAATGAATTAGATTTAATATTTTTTATAAATATTTACAGACAGATGAATTACATGGAAAGATTTTTATTACCAAGAAAAGTTTTATTAATTTAGATCTGACTGACACAAATAAGGAAAAAAAATACCAAATTGTTCTCATTAAAATAAAAATTTTAACTTTCATTTAAAGTTTAGTTGGGTGTTAATTTATATATGCATTTTTATCTAATTAACATAATTTATTTGATCAATGTGTGTAGATATAAAATATATAATGTATTTGTTTCAATAAAATGTACAAAACATGGTTTAAAATTAGATTGTCATTGAAACAGAATATACATTATAAGATATGTAACATATTAAAGTTCATTTAGATTTAAATTTGAATAATTAAAATAAATAAATAAATAAATAAATGTTAATAATTATTATACTAAACTTTTAAAAAGGCAATTTTTATTTAAATATGTTATAATAGAAGCAGTTACTTAATTATAGACACTAAACAAGTTATTATAAATTTAAAAAGTATAGTATAATTATTCTTTGTATAATAAAACCAATTCTACATTACAATTTGGTGTAATTAAGATAAATGATAATTTATTTCAACAAAATAGGAAAACATTACTCATGCTTTCTTTCTACAATAAGGAGTTTTTTATATAAATAAAAAATTTTCCGGAGACAAGACCACTTTTGTACAGCGTGTACAAAGTGCATCAAGTGAAACTGTCAGATTTATCCAGTGAAGAATATCGATTTTCTAACTGAATCTAATTTACAGCTGCCAAATGCTGGATTCTTCGAACTAGTATGCATATTGCCGGCTTCGGGGTGAATCAAAGTTAGAAAGCCGTATTCTTATTCAAATGCAAATATTTCTATGTCAAATGCAAATTTAAGATCTGTCTTGAAATTTTAGCCTAGCATCAACTCAGTTGACAAATCAAAGATTTTTCCCAACATATACAAAGTTTTACTCAACTATTACTTTGCTCACATTATTTTCTTTGAGGTTTTAAATCAAATAACGCTCTTCCCTTTATTTTTAATTGATTATAATTAATAACACATTATTTTTCTATAAATATGCCTTATCTGTAAATATTATTCTGTTTTTTATAAATTAATTTGCAAGGTTATATTTAAATTTTTGGCAATATACGTTTGTTATAATTAAATTATTATTCGTCATCAATATTATGAAAATCTATTGCATGTGATTGAATAATTGCTATAAAAGTTATGTTGTTATATTTACAGCATAGTATTTGAAAGAAAGAATTTTTAAGAAAATTGTAATGTATATCGACTTCTTAATGATACTATAAGATTTTTATTTCTATTCAACACAGTTTTCAATAGTTATTTCAACTGCATATAAAACTATTATTTAATAGATCATTCTTCATAGATATTACAACTATCTGCCACTTAAAATATAATTTGTAATTATATTTTACTATTTATTTGTATTCAAAGTCAAAATATTTAATATTCCAATGAAATAAAACAAAAATTTTATATATATTTTTTCAGTTTTGATATGCATGATACTCATTTTTATTTACTTTATTATATAATTGTTAAAATTTTTTATAATATATAACAAAAAAATCAATATATACTGTTACAATCTGGGTAAAAAAATATAAGAACACTTATGAAAATGATAATTTAAAAATGCTTGCAACAAATGTGAATGTTTTCATTACTTATGTCATTTGATAATAATATCTAGTAATTGAAAAAACATTCTGACAATAACTTCTGGTTTTGATATTTAAATTGGTGGTTTTTAAATAAGATTAATGTTACATTAGTTTGAATTTTTTTAAAATAACAATAAATGCTGGTTGAATAAATATAAAATTAATTATTAGATTGATAACTTAATAGTTTTTGTGACATAGGTGTAAGAACTTACACATTACCGTCATTTAAATATTTTAGTAATCCTAAATTTCTCCCAAAATAAAATATTTTAATCAATAATTTTTCACAAAGCATGATAAAATATTTAAAATAAATTTCTTTATTTATTAATATATTTTATTAATATATCATTTAAAGTTTAGTTGCGACTTTTATATGGGATCTATAAGTCTAAAGTATAATTAAAATTTTTAGATGTACAATTTATGTAAGTTTGAACATCAATATATAAAAAAATATATATTATTTTTGAAAAATCATAGGTTACGAAGATAAGAACTTTGATTACTCTAATCTTTGTTTTTAGGTCCATTATAAGAGCCAAATGTTATGAATAAAATATTTTCTGAAATTTTCTTTATAATTGATTCATTTTAAATCAAATATAAATGTCAAATATGAAATTGACAACTTGTAATTTTACACGAAATAAAATTTTGGGTAAATACTGTTTACAGTATGTAACTTGAATTAAGAATTATAACTTTTACACATGTCAGATGCATTTTTCGTTTCATGTTTAGAAATAATGTTAATCAGTGATTGGAAGAGAACTCGATAAACTCAGAGACTGTTTAGGGCAACAGGAGATAAACCTACGAGACCACGAAGCACGAGCCAATCAAGGACAGGAAATAATGACTATTTGGTCTTGGTTATTGGTTGTTTATTGGGGCTTTGATGGTGGTAAAGGATATTACTAGATAAGCTTTTCTTAACCCTTAAATAACTGAATATTTTTCCAGAACTTACAAAATATTTTAACGTGTATTCATATCTATCTATCTCTTGTCTGTGCCCAATGCAACTAATATAAAGTACATGCAGATATATCGATATACAATGGCCATTATTTTAAATAAGTGACAGTTTTATTATGTTAATGATAACTATTCTACATAAAGTTTTACAAAATGTCTTGTTTATCATTACTTATGATTTATATAGAATTTATAAAAAATAGAACTAAATTTAATAGTCAAATTGATAACTGTCGTGATTTAAATAAAGCACATAATACTCTTATAATGGTATATATACTGTTGAATGCATTATTTTTAAACCTAAACACATTTGAAAAACTTAAAAAAAAAATTATTTTCATATTAATTTACATAGACCTGTTCAAAATTACTATATTGGTAAGAATTTGAATATTGAATTTGATTTTACAGTTACGGTTTTGACAATCAATTTTCACTACACTTTACGTATTGAATCAACTAATTGTATACATTTAATGACAAAAAATCTACATATTATATCATGACATAAAAATGTAAAAATGAATTTTAACAAGAGAAACTACTATACATATTTTTAGAAACTATTATAAATATTTAGAAACTAATAATCTAATTTCTACGTGTTGATCACTTTAAACTTCAAAATATTTAAATTTTTTTTAGGAGTTTTATAAATCTTTCTGCCACCTTTTTCATAACACTTATATTTTCTTTCATAAGATAAAGTAAGTAAAAGATTCAAAGATTCGTAAAATTATAGCTAGTTTTTGAATTAATCAATAGATCATTAATAAATTAAAAAATGCACATAGTTTCTGATATATTTATTACAAATGGTCAGAAAATTGGCTGCATGGATGCCATTTATTCTTTGACCTACCAACATCTCTGAAAAAAAAGTTTTAGAAAGACAATTGCAAGGCACCCGTCAAGATGATTTAGCATCGAAAATTTGATCTTGTTTACATAAATGACGCAAGAGAGAACTCCAAAGTATAAATGGATACAAATACGGTTACAACATTAAAAAATACAAGAATAATTAATATTAATAAGTTTATAAAATTGACTTTTTTTTTAAATCTTTAAATGTTATACTTAAATATCTTCATATATATTCCAGTTGTTAATTTATATATATATATATATATATATAA
>JAPDSC010039589.1:31199-52441 GCA_026290005.1 Latrodectus geometricus
TTAGCATAATCCGCTCTGTTATGTAGAATCTAGTTTGTTTTTTAGGAAGCAGCAAGAAAAATCATATTAAAGTGATAAAAGAATAAAGGAAAATTTTAAACATTATATTAAGTAAAAAAAATGATAATAAAAAATTATGTTGTTTTCGCAAACCTTCTGAGTTATTATATTTAATATGGGGATTTTTTGGATGCATATTCTTTAGTAAATGAATATTATAATAAAAAGTGCTTTTAGATTGTGAAAAACATTCATATTAGTTCATGCTTCAATGACTCTTTTTAATAATTTACTTTATACATGTAGAGTTTATTTTTTAAGTTTACAATTTTGTTTTTTTCATGAATGAACAACATTCTTAAAATAGTTTTTTTTCTGCTATTGGCTTAAAACATTCCTCTCATTTTCTTCTATAAATAAAGTAAGTGTTCTTTTTTATTTAATTTGCTTTCTGATGGCTCTCTCTTCTACACACAGTTTTCAGCAGTTTTTTGCATATTTTCATTGTAATGGTTATGAAACAATACACATTTGCAGTAATTTTCATTAAAAAAATTTCATCAAAATATGAATTATACTTAAATGATTTTAAATTGTAACTTAAATTTGAAATCACTTAAGAACTTGTTCAAATTTTGGAGATGTCTCAGTTGATGAAAGAGTCAATTTACCTAACACAAGATTTGTTCATGTTGTTACGAATTGCTTTTGAGAAATAAATGTTAAGATGTACTGTAGAGTATTAATGAACCTTTCTCAAATATATACTCTATTATATTGAAAATGTTATAAAATAACAGTATTCCTTTGTTTTTTTAATATGAAGCGTGTAAGAAAAGGAAAATATATGGTTTGTTCTTTAAATAAAGCTTCTAATATATAGAAAATCTATAAACACTTTATAATGTTTTGGTAACTGTATCATATTAAGATCAAGCAAGATTCTTAAAGAAATTAGTTAGAGTAAAAATCAAAATTAAAAGAAAATATGTCTAATTAAAAAAAACAATTTTTTAATTATAATAAAATATTTCTATATCAATAAATGTATTGCTAACATTTATGAAGTGGATGTTGATCGTCATGAAACATTGTTAGAATCATTATTCATAAATCCATGAATAACGAAATTTGAAATCTGTATTATCCGTATTTAAAAATTGTTCTACTTTCATATTGTCTAATTGGATAAACATTCATCAATACTTCATTTTAAAATGATTTTCTCTAAACATCAAATGAATATTTCATCTTTTATGGACTTTCAAACAAGATGTAATGAGTATGTGAAATACGTGACTGATACACAATTTGCAATCAATTTACATTTGTGATTTGTATATCTCATTTCCAATCATTGAACTTTTGCAAAGTTTATTTTGAATTCAATATCAAATTTGCATAACCATAATCTAGTTTATTTTATTTTCATTTGTATTCATTGTAAAATTAGTTACAAAGAACACTTCCATTGGGTAGAAACGATCATAATAATTTTAATTATTTATAATTACTTACTCAACAAACATTAGTTTGTAGAGGAGATTTCGGAAACGTATATTTTTTCATTCGAAAAGCATAAATGTCAAAGAAAAAAACAATAAAAATGCATTTCAGTATTTTTATACCTCTGAGATAAAGTTAATTTTATAATTATTCTGAATTTTTTACACTTGGAAAATTAATAACGACTCTAAAAAAGATAAAATTTTAAAATTTCATGAGTATGGCAAAAATATATGTTTTCTTTTTTAGTCATAAAAAATACTAATAATGTATTTAATTTTATTTCCAATGTATTTCTAAAATGAATAGTTATATAAGCAGACTATTCTATTAGAGTATATTATTTATATTTTATACTTTTCTCACCTGAGTTGTAAGAGAAAAATTCATTTTAGTTTTAAAAGGTATTCAGGAAATGCAGGTATTTATGATCATCGTTTGTATTATCAAAATTAAACAATGCAAAAATTAAACATAGCATCTTTTGTTTTGAGAGAAAAACTGCAGTTTTATCTGTTCTGTTTATTCATTTTTATCTATTTCATTTAATGTATTTATTTTTTAAAATTTACATGAGATGCATTTGTTCACTTTTTCATGAGTAAATATGTTCCAGTATTATTTTAAATAAGTATTTATGTTAAGCATATTAAAATAAAAGAATAAACAATTGTTATTATTCTGTAGTTGTTGCTAATGCGTGACATTCATTTAGCGTGAACTCATTTGTAAAATCTTTCTGTTATTGAGACCAATCATTACACATTTTACATGATAAATTATAAGGAATATATTAGTAATATAAATTAAAAAAATATGCTGAATGAATTACTAGGATTAAAACCCAGTAATCAGCTATTAAGTGTTAAGTCAAACAAAAATAATTCTGTCCTTAACTAGCACCATCTGGTGTTAGATTTACACGGTTACTCCCTTGAATGGTGCAACTGAATTTCACTGGTATGCTTTAAGATAGACACAAAACTTGATGTATTATAGATTTTTCACATATTGAAAAATCACATTTATGTTAAGTGGTGTTTGCTGATTTAATTAATAGTGTGTACTCATGGATAGTTGAAGAATTCAAATGACGTGAATATTCTGTTCCGAGAATTCTTCTTAAAAAGAATATAAAATAAAAAAGTTATACATGTCTTCAAATTATGATATGTTTTTATGATATTAAGATACAACTTTTTATACTTTTTTTTCGTTTCGAACTTTCTTGTTAAAAAATATTATTATTCCAATTTTTTTTTTCAAAAGCTTAAGTGTTAAAATAATTTTTAGTTTTGCATGTGTTAATGTTTAAAACTGAAACTGGAATATGTTTGTAATCACAGGAAAATATCAATACACATTAACAAGAAAGAATTTATGATTATAATCTCACACATTGAGACTGTCACCAATGTATATTAATTAACGTCAAAGTGTTCTAGTTAAAGTCTAGAGAGAAGTTGAAATGTAGATAGGAGAGTGAGTATGATGCTAAATTTCATGTTTTGCTGCATTTGATGTTACGTGGGATGTATTTATTACATTTTGGAGCATTGATATTTGTCAGTCTTTTGCCAGATTTGATGGCGTAATGTTTAATGATATTTATTTTATTATCACAGTACCTAAATTAATATTAAATAAATATTGCAGAGCACTGTAATTTTTAAAAAAAATGCATCGACAGCGAATAAAATTAATGATAGTTTTAATTTTTCCTTAGAAAAGAGCTTTTAAATGTTTTCTAAAATAATTTTTGCTTAAAATATATAAAGCACACATTTTGATACCTAGAAAATAAAACTTTTTGGTATTCATAAATATCAAGAGAAAATAATTGCCTTATTAATGTCAGATAAAACAAATATAACAAATAATATTGAAAATGAGTAATTTCTCAATTTATTATGTCAAATTAACTCGAATAAGCCAAAGAGTAGTATCTTTGAAGATTTCAGTGTTAAATCCAGAGTGTCTTATAGTAAATGTCATACGCAATATTAAAATGTTTGCAAGCAGAATCAGTTTAAGAAGAATGCACATAAGAAAAATATTATTATGAAAACACTGGATTCAAAAAACAAAGTTGGTCAAATACAAACACAATACATAGCGAATATAAGTTCACAATAATCTATTAGGATAATATAAGAATGTTATTTATAAAGGAAAGTTTAAATATTATTTCAGTATTTTTCTTAAAAAACTGAAATGCTTCGACATCAGTCTCCGTTAATAAAAGTGCATAGTTTAAAAATATAGCAAAAGTAATTTTATTCTTTCGGGATAAATTTAATCACGTGATGAAAAATGAAACAATGAAAATGAGCCTTAGAAATGTCAAATTTTTTATAAGCTCAGCTAAAGTTTCAATATGTAATACATCTACCATTGATATAGTTATAAAAAAGAGAGCAATTCATAACTTCTTTTAATCTATCAATTTTCAATTTTGGCCATTGCTGAAAAAAGGGAAATGGATGTTGCGTTAATGCTTTCTGCATGCACATCAAGAGGAATGGATGAGGTGGTGATTATAAATTCCAATAAGAACTTAATATAGCTTTTTTTAAAAAAAAATGGTAAATGGATTGACTGTCTTCATAATAATTAATTCAAAATTTTACGAAACTGCATCAGTTAAAACATTACTTAAATTCATATCAAATTCTATGCATGGTAGATTTAGTATTTTAATAAAATCTTGAATCAATCGAAAATAATATTTTTAGAATTTAAATTTATATTATTGTTGGAAAAAAAAATTTTGATTATATTCTTACACAACTTCCCACTTTGTTTGTATTAAATATATTTTTCTTATTCTTAAAAATTTCATTATTGATAACTCAGTTTAATAATCTTAAAGATTTTTTGAGTTTTTGTGTAATCTGGTTCAATGAATGAAATATCTATATTTCAGTGTATAAAATTATTATTTTTGACATTGAAGCAAAAACTTCTGTTTCATTTATGCTTGTAACTAATAATAGAATCTTTTTATTTTGGCCATTCATGTCATAAATCATTTTGTTATTGATAATATTCCTTATGACAAAATGCTTTAAAATGCAATACAAAACTTGAATAAAAGCTGATTAAAAAATTCAAAGTCTTCAGGCTATAATTAATACAAAAGAAAATCAAACTATGCTTTCGAGATTGACTGAAAATGTACATATTAGAGAAATAGGAAGAGATAATTTTAAAATCAATAATATATAGTTTATTTAATATTGATTTATTCTAAGTGAAGGTCATATTAGTTAAGACATGAATTCCAGAAATTTATTAGAATAAATGTAAGGAATTGAATACAAGTTTACGGAAACTTTATGATAGCATTATTCCTTGGCAATAAAAATCTTACGTGTGAAATGTGTTGATAAATGAAAAATATCTAAAATTGGCATTGGAGTTTGAAATATATAAAATACAGAAAATATGTATAAAAATATGTTTTCATATACATAACATACAAAGACAGTTTGCATGAATACCTTGACTTTGTATTAAAATATATTATTCATGCAAAACTCTAACGCATTAAAGCTCAATGAAATGAAATCGATCGAATCTAAAAATGAAATAAAAATAGCTAAATATCTTTGGGGTTTAAAAAGGTGAAATATAAGTTTAAAATTTTTATCTACTTAAGAGAAGTTTAACATTCTACAAGTGATTCAGATTCATGTATGAAAGACAAGAGTCAACGAGAAACATTTATTCAATAATGTCTACAGAAAATAAGGATTGTAATAACATAAAGTCGAAATTAGTTAAATTAAAAAAGTTACACTATTTCTAAAATGAGTGGTGCATTAATTATTAAAGTACTTATATTAACATACATGACATCAGTTTATTCTAAGTTTTAAACAGTTACAAAGAAAGACATAAAGCCACAGCACAACACTAATGAGTATCTTTCTCATATTTAATTTCACACTTTAAATACATGTTCTTATTATAATCCATTCTAAATTAAAAAAATTCAGATCTGAATATCTACTTTTGTAAATAATTCAAAGCTATGTATAACCAAAGAATATGGAGCCCCAATGTTTTTAAAGCTAAGCTAACGATTTATTTAATATTTTGAACATTAGCTAGCAATAAAAACTTTTCATATTCTTTGACGACATAAGCTTGAACTCTTACTGTATTATAATGTAAAACACATCAATATTTCAATACATATCATAATTCCCACATAAAACTTACTGATATACATTTATATGGAGCAATGCATGTGATTCACATTTAACGTGCAATTTACTTATGCATACATAAAACATTTTTTTCACAAATATAGCACATATAGTTCTCGAATGCACATATTTTTCATTCACGTATGTAGTACATATAGTTTTCCTTAATAATGTATATCATGGCAAAATAATGTTACATGGTGAAAGCGCGATATATCGTAAGCACCAATAAACAATTATACATTGTATATTTAATGAATTATGTACAAACATGATATTTTATTTTCACACGTACTGAAAGTTCAATGAAACTCAGTACGATGTATCGAATATAATAAACGAAAACGTGTACTGTACTTTTCTTATAATATTCATATGAATTTAAAATATTGGTGTTTAACTTTTATTTGTAGAATGTCATATAGATCTCAGAATATAATGATAGCAAAGATAAAATTATATTTGAAAAAATTAGAACGATCCTTCTTTCGTCTTGTAATAATGTCTTGAATTGACAAAAACTACTAATAATCGAAACATGGTAATCATTAATAACATGTTAGAAATTATCATAAATGTAAAATAATTAAGCTTTATTTTCTATATTTTGTTATAGGAGTTAAAAACATTTATGTTATATCTAAGCAAATATTATATTTTTCACATTGCAGATAATAAATTTCACTGATAAAAATTCATTTTTAACATCCTTGAAATTTGGTTACTAATATTATTATTGAAGAGAAGTGTATCAAATTAAATTATAAATATACATAATCTTATGTGAACCAAAATTCAAGATATAAATTTTAAAAAAAACATAAAAATATTCAATAGAACAATATTTAAAGTGAATAATCAAATTTTTAACGCTTTTAGGATGCTTCATATGCTTGAAATTATTAAGTAAAAGACAATGGTAATTTCCTAAAACACCTTTCAATTTAATGAATTAATTTTGAAAATTGCTTAGTTGTTATCCAAGTACTTCGAAATATGAATTTATATTATTTTGCAATTAATTAATACGTATATTTTACATATTTTAACCATGCATCCGTACAAATGTATTCAATAACACAAATATTCAGGTTGCAAATATGTTAAGCAATGAACATTATTAGTAATTATTTTACAATAAAATATACCTTTTCTTGAAGCATAAGAGATTTACTTACGCTTACTGAACATATTCAGAAAAGCATTCTTTCTTAAAATTATAAATGTTTTGCAAAGATAGAACTTCAAAATAAAAATTGAATTAATAACATCATAACAAACATTCATTATATGAAATTCAAAACGAAATCATTGAGATACAATATGGGATATACTTTCTTAACACCTTGACTATTAGGTGTATGAAAATATGAATAGAAGTGCCGATATACATAGAAGTATAGTGCATTTGTGTATAGACTAGAAAAGTCTAGTGCAGTTTACTGTCAAATGATGCCTCTAGATTCACCACCTAAAAACTACTGCATCTTAAAGACGCGTTAGATTAGTCACTTTTTCTGGCTTAGTATATACTCAAAAACTTCCTTCTCAAAGGTATTTGATGATCACAAAACTGTAATCTATAGCCATTATATCTATTTAGTGTTTAGCACAAAATATGTAAGAACTGATGTTAAATACTCTACGAAAGCTGGAATCATTTCTTTTGTCAGCGCAATATCATTTTGCAGTTTGTATTACGACAAGTGTCCTAAGAAATAATATTTTACACAATTCAGTTTTACCTCCCTCTTTGAGATGTAGGTATACTATTTAATCCTTGTATTTCATTTATACTTTAGTTAATCAATTTAATTCAGATTTTTTTTTAAAAAAACTTACTTGTTAATGTAAATGTTTTTCATTTTTCATTCCAGTGTCTCTTCTCGGTATTTCAGGACCTTTAAATTTGATCCAAATCATTGCTCGTAACATTGATTCTTACGGTATCTGTAACCGATGAATTGTTTTTGGTAGCTGCAACTCTATCTTTCTGTATTTTTCGATCTTTTGCAATTTCCTTCATCGGAAGCAGCGTGACATTTTCATGAACATCATGGCCATTGCATGATTTCTCAGCGATTTTCTCACTCACAACTCGTTTTGAAGAAGGATTCGGACCAAGAGGGTTTGGCTTAAAGCAAGGTAAGACAACCATAAATTCTTTCCTGAAATTTTCATTGAGCCAAGCGTAGAGAAATGGGTTATAGCAAGTTGAACTCATAGCCGCAGCATGTGACATAAAGAAAATAATATTTAGAAACTTCCATGAAGCAGCCGGTATGTAAAAATCAATTATAAGGTTGTATATATTTATGGGAAGCCAAGAAGCACCAAATATAACGACCATTGTGATAAGCATTCTGTTGGTACGACGGGTACGCTCTCTTTCCATTTCTTCCTTCTTCACTGATTTGGTCCCTGGTTTGGATTTGGCTCGGTTTTTTAACTTGATGCAAACTTTCAGATAACAGAATGTAATGATAATGAATGGTACAACAAACTGCAAGATTGAAGTTGAAAACCCAAATGCTCTTCTGCTTGATTCATGTGGCCATACTTCATCACAATAAATGCCTTTGTCTGTAGGAACAAGGGCCATAAATATTCCATATGGCAGCGTCAACAAGCCAGCGACTACCCAAACTGTTACGATTATTAGATAACAATAAGTGAGCTGCAATCTTGGCTTGAATGGGTAGATGATGACAAAAAATCTGTCTATAGCAATTGACATTAGCGTGAATGCGGATATGTAAACACTCACGCCTTGAGCATAAGGGACTAAATGACACATAATACGGCCAAATACCCACTGACGCATAAACATGTACAACGGAGTAAATGGCACGGCAAATGTGCACAAAAGAATATCTGATAACGCTAAGTTTGTTATGAAGAAATTTGTAACTGTTTGCATGGACTTATTCCGAAATACCACATAGCATACTAATACATTGCCGCAAATTCCAATTGAAAATATTGTAACATAAATCACGTAAAATATTGCTTTTAGTCCTGGTAAATGACTAAATATGTCAACTTGTGAATCATAATAATCATAATCATCATATAGGGCAGTCATATTAGTGCTATTTTGCCACGGCATCGTAAAATTGGCGTTCTGCATTAGTACAGCAAGCGCGGCATAGTTGCTAACATGAAACCCATTTGCTATGTGTATTGACATAGCTGCTCATGAAAAGTCCCTTCAATCGTATCAGATAGCTTAATATGGGGTAAAAAATTGATAAGTTTTGAGTCAGGTATTTCTTAATTTGTGATGCTTTCTGTCAGAAAAGATGATGGTTCCTCTTCAAATTAATTCTAAGTTTGTATCAATATATAATTTTTTCACTTTCACTTTTTGTTACTAATTATCTTCGGAACATCTCCAGTGTTAAATTATCTTTACAATGAAAGTTTACCTAGAAAATAAAAAAAAACATTGATGAAAATAGCACACTCTAATATTACTTACGTATTAGTTAAAGTATTATTTAACGTTTAGTGTTAAAACATTTTTTACTCAAAACATAAAAATAACTTTTAAATTTTCAAACATTTATTTCTTATTCTTTATAAGATCATTAAATTTTAGAAAAAGAACAATAATGAAAAGAAATTTGAAAAATCATTTCACTGCAGAAAATATTATATTAGAACACAGTTGATTACATAATATTTCAATAAATATGTAACAGTATAAAAAATGATTGACATTTATAATTATTCATAACAGTGCATTTTAATTCTTTTGAATATTTTGGGTAAATTTATGTTTGCCAAAAATATCATCGTTTGACGATTTATGGGTGCTAATTTGTTAATATTATATCAGTTTCAATTGTTGTGAATTGAACAAACAAGCTGATCTGAGGATAATATAATGCGGCTTATTTTCGTTCTGTCTTTGCAACATGAATTCGTGCTTTCATTACAAATCGAATACTTTCCCTTTCAGCACCTGTCATTTGTACAAATTCTTGCTGTTTAAGATAGAACATGCATAACCTTAACCATATTTACCCTAACAATTGAGGGAAATCCCATTTCTTAGGATTTATTTACGAAGATGATATGTCCAAACTTTATCTTCTAGGGAAAATGACATACGTTTCTTATTTATTTTGTGATTGTACTAATACGAAATGTCTCAAGGAGCCACATACCCACGTAATATATTTTTATTTCATTTTAAAACTCTTTACTTTGTATTATATTAAAAGTTGAATAGCAAGCAAAATATATCAAAACTTTTTCTTATATTTGAAAATTCTAATAAATAGAAGTGATTTATTGAAGACAAAATTATAGTTTGTAAGGTATTGGATAACATTTGTAGCAATAATGAGAAACATGTAAGCTACTCTATCGTTATAATACATTTTAATTAACAATAATATTTCTTAAATACATAGTTGTAAACAACGTATGCAAATTACTATTCTACATAATTTTCCGTAAAATATTTTCCTTATAACTTAATTGAAAATTCGATAGACTACACCACACTATTTTATCAAGAAAAAGTATTTGCATTTTCAAATTTCTAAGATATTCGTGTCATTAACAAAAAAATGTAACATCGTAATTTAAAAAAAAATAAATAAATAAAAAAAAAACAAACTAAGTTATATTTTAATAAATAATGAAGTAATAAATCTCAATAACACATATAACATGTGTAATAGGTTGTTAACGAAATTGAAATTGAGCTATCAGTGCATAATAATCAACAGGATATCAATTTAAAGAATGTGCAAAATTGTCATCGTCAATGTATGTTTAAAAAATGCAAACATCATCTTTAAAATTTCTTTAGCACTAAATATGGATTCACAAATAAAGAAGTCAATGGAACAAAAATTTATTCCTATTTTTATTCAAAATAACATTACTGAGACTGTTTTAACAGCTGTTTTTAAATAGAACTGTTTAGATGCAAAAATGTATTTGTTGCTATCGAAATAGACAATTGATATGATTCAACGATTCATCATAATTTCATGTTCCAATTTAAGTGTTCAAAACTGTAAAATTGTGTTAAAATAACGTCTCTTATAAATAATAATCAAGTTAAAACAAACAAAATAGATATTTAAAATTACTTCCACTTTTTATTCAGGTGACTCACATTTTAATTTTATAAATCTTTATCTTGTTAGAAGAGTAGGGTTTTCAAAACTTTCTTTTTTATTTATTGAACAGCGTAAATAAAATTTAAGTTTCAAATATAACATTGTCAATTATTCTAAGAATTAAAAAATTCTAATTTTTATTAAACGCTTACAATGTATTCCTCATAGGAAATGAATGTTAATATTAAATTTCTCCAAAACATTTTTATTTAATGTAAATAAGCAATATACCTAGCAAACTAATCATGCAAATTAATAGATAAATACAAAAATAATTTTGATTAGAATGAGAGGAAAATAATAAAAATTGTTGTTTGAATTTAAGCAAGTTACACATTGAAATGTATACAATAACATATTTTTAGCGAATATTTTAATAAGGAACTCCCATGTATGAAAAACAATTTAAAATACTTTTAAATAAATATCTTACAATGATAACTGGAGATTGCAGAACCATATAAAATATTTTGCACTTGGTTTTAAGTTATTAAGCAAAAAATGTATATAAATTAACTATTAATTTTCTGTTCTATCTCACGAGTATAATTACTTATTTTAACCACATTTCAAATAAACAATCTAAACTTAGTACCATATCCCCTAAGTAAAAATTTGACATTAAATTTAAAATTAATGAAACATATAGCTTCACTTTTATCATTACAGATTTTTAAACATTCATTAATATGGAAAGAATCATCAAATGTAATATCATTATATTTGAAATGTTATAATAATGTCAATCAATGCACTAAAAATAATAAAAAAATACTATATTTTTTGTCATCATCAGTTTATTTGTTATTCTTGCATAAATATATTTACAATTACACCTAAGTCTGTTTTTACACAGTAGATTGGTTCCAGAAGAAGCCGTGTAAAAAAAAAACGTGTAAAAAAAGACATTGATCTTATACAAAAATGGGTGATTTGTTCCTAATCTCTAAAACCTATTAAAATTAGTGAAAAACAAGAATTTTTAAGAACAAGAATTCATGTTTATTTTATTAAATCAAATATATAATGCTTATTTTCACAAGCATAGTAATTAATGATAAAAAAGATATGCACTCTAATCTTAAAAGTAATATAAATTAAATGTACCAAGAGCAATTGAGCCTTCTCCATTTCGAAGGCGATCTAAAATTTTAATCTTGGTTTCCAAAGAAATTGCCTTCCGTTTTAGTTTTATATCTGACATTTCCTTTTAGGGATACATAAAATATTTAACAAAATTAAAAAACATAAATAACTGAATAAATACAAAATATTTTTTGGCTTACCTTTTATCTTAATGCGTTAAAATTAAATTTAATGGAAAATCAAATTTGCCTGCAAAAAATTTCTTTACCAAACACGTCTTATTGCATTGACAGTTCACAAAATATTAACACGTTTCAATTGCTCTGACCAGTAAATTTTATTGTATGCACATAAAGGGAATTCCCCTACTTGTTTGTACGCGCTAAAGGGGAATTCACTTAAATCTTTAAGCTAGTGTTCGCAAACTATCGATACTATCGATGGTTTCAGACTTTTTTCTTTCATATATACTTTTTTGTGATATGAACATACTTCGCAAAAATTAAATTTGACAAAAAAAATTTAAGTACATAAAATTTCAAATCGTGCTAAATGGAATAAAATCGTGTAAAAAAATTAAAAATATTCAATTTTCAAACCGTGTTATATCAAAACCGTGTACAAAAAGACCGTGTAAAAACAGACTTAGGTGTATTAAAAACTCATGAAGTGTGAGTTAATATGAAATCTAGAATTTAGAAATTTTTATCATATAAAAAGGCAAATATTTTTCACTATATTATTTGTATCTGTCAAATGTTGTAAGGAGCACATTTTTTTTTTCGATAGAAAATATTTGGTAATAAGCATAGTTACATATATTTTAATGAAAAATACATTATTAAAGCTTTGAAATTTAAGTAATAATTTATTAATGTCTTTTAACATAAATCTAATAGATATAGGTAATAATAACGGATTCATCTGAAAAGTCACAATATCCAAAAATATACAAACACTAATATAAGTAAAAATTATCATTATGGGAAATTAGTAAGACATTGTTTTTCAGAGCAAAGGGCCCCAATTTCAACTTAGAATCTATATACTTTTAAAAATCATTTTTAAATACATTATAGATAATTTTCAACAGCCGTATACAATAAAGATATTAACTATGTAGCCTCAAAATACTCGTAAATATATCACTAATGATTTTTTAGAATTCTGACGTCTATCATTGATGACTTACTGTTTTATGAAAAATAATATAATAATTAAGAAAATATTATGCCAACTCAAAATGTCTCTTGCCTTCTCTTAGTTGCTGTGTGAAACAATGCAAAGAAAATTTATTTAATATCAGCAAATTAGTGGAGACTAATAATATATAGAAAATTCATTAAATACATTTTTGATTACCCTAGTTGTTTCCTTATACTTATTCAGTTTGATAAAACCAGAATCACAGAAGAGAACAGATAAATAATGCTGAAAAGCTAGTCTTCTATTGTTATTTACTTATAGAGAGCTTCGAATAAAATGATATTCTTCAAATTTTAAAGGCCAGTATAGATAATTTATTTTCAACTTTGTAATATAACTTTTTTAAATCAAGGCTTATTATTTGTTTTTCTTTTCGATTTTTATTGTAGCTGCCTTTGGTGATCGTTGATGGGCAAAAAGTGCCATTCAATGTCAGCTTATATAGTTTTACGTTAGCGTATATAATTTTTAAAAGAAAAGTGCTTAACATATCAATAAATGAGCTGATATATATTTTGTTAATAAAAATAATAACATTAGGATTTATTATGGATTTTAAGTATAGAAAAATAGTGGGAAGTATAATTTAAATGGACGCATAGTAAAACACATAAAAACATAATCTTATGTATGTACTTAACATTTTCTGGACAAAAAATTATTTGTTTAAATAAGTGAATTGATGGTATTAATTATAAAAACTTGAAAATTTTAAGAATTTTTAAACAAAGAAAATATATGAGAAAATAAAATTTAAATAAGTATGAAAAACTGGATGATTAGGAAAACACATTTCAAAATCGAAAATAAATTTTCTTATACAAAAGAAGATGAAAAATAAAATTTACTTTCATCCATTTCAGTAAAAGTGTATCATTATATTTTTAAATCAATCTAAAAAAGTTAGAAACCCAAGTTGACAAGAAAATATAAATGCTGTTAAAGATTTACTTGTTAAAAATTGCGCAAAAAGATTATATAGTGTCTTCGCATATATATTTTTTTATTTTTTTGTTGAACAATTTGCTTTATGCTATCAATCATAACAACACTATGTATTTATAAACATTAAAAATCTTCATACGTTTTGAGAGGTATTTATTTACTTCCATAAATGTTGACATAATGGTAAACTTTTTTAAATTTCAAATAGCAGGTAGTCGCTTTTTTGTTTCTTTAAATGTGTTTTGAAACGTGATGTGGTTTAAATGAGTATACAGTCATTAAAGACAGATTTAATTAAATATCACCAATTTCAATGATTTTTTACATGGCCAAACAAGTTTATCAAAATTTTTTCTTATAAATATAAAAAAAAATGTTTGCCATTAAATTTTTAATATTTTAAATAGTGAATATATGCATATATAGCATTTCATTTTCAAGTAAATTATGCTTAAAACTTTTAAATTTGTCATTTTTGTTTACATTAACATCAATGATTCAAATGAAACATACAAATTGTGAGATTTATTCCACCTGTTGGATAAAAATGAATTTAATTTTCTGAATTGATGCTTTAGAATTTGTTAAATGAAGAAATGTGCTTTGTCTTTTGATATGAAATTTAAGTTTATTAATATTTTAACATACTGGAGAAAGGGTTGTAGATAAAAATGGAAAAAAAAAATCTTTTCTCGTGATTTTCTATTAATTTTCTATTATATTTTAATTAAACATATCCAAATGTTATAAAATTAATTAATTAAAAATCGCACGAGTCTCTGAAGAAAATTCAACAGGTTTTGTTTTGTTATTTGTTTTAAAAGTAATATCATTAAATAGATATGATAAATACAGTTTACTTTTCTACAATGAAACTTAAAATACAGTAAAATTTATGAAGATGTATTACAAAATGTGCCTATCAATAAAGTCTAAAATCAGTGAAAATGCGCTTTAGGTCCCCTACTTGGCGAGTTTTCAAAATCATACATGCCATGGCGAAACTTCTACCTCTATTTCAAAGTAAAACTTAGTTAGTGACCAATAAAAAGGCTAAAATAAAAGAATAATTAATGAGCATGCGCGAAAAAGCGCTTCAAATTCTTGCGTTGGCGAAGTAGTGAACCTAAAGCGAAAATTAACCCTAAAATCAAATAGTCATTAGGTAAAAAAAATATCATTTTCATCAGGTAAACAATATTACATTTGTCTCCAGCTACGTGACTTTCTTAATTGGCTACTGATTATCATGAATCGTATTCACTATCTATTTTTGTCAATTAAGGAACTACTGAATATTTCCATATTCCTTGTAATTTTGAACAAAATCTACGTGATGAGGTTGACTCTTGGGTTCTTAATTTCCTTTCTATTTCACTTTTTTCATATGGAGATAGATTGAATCATATAAAATACAAATCAACCTGACATCTACTGTATCTAGATCATAATCACAGACCAATGAACTCATTCGACGACACTCAATCACCTTAGACATAAAGGAGAAAAAACTGCGTATATCTGAAAATTTAGTGGCTAAATGGTAGGTAGAAGACGCAGCTCTCCCTGTTCAAATGTGTATTTATCTGAGTTTATAGCATATTTCATCTAATGAAATGATATTTTCAAATTAATTTTAAACTAAATAGCCAAAAAACAGCCAACCAGGGAAATTTTGATGATTTTTTAAAAATTTGATTTTATAAAATAAACAAAAAGAATTAATCAACAAACATAGGACGATATTGGTGACAAAACTTAATTACGGGTTACGGGTGATTATAAATTAATGGGCTCAGATTTACTGTACGGTCACTCTTCACGGGATTTTCCAAAGTTGGCGATAAATGACATTTTCTGGCAACAAAACCAATTCTGACCAATCAAAGATGAGGGATTCTGACTAATAAAAAATAGGGGATTCTGATAAAATTTGAGCAGATCAATGAAAAATGGAATATTCTGCTTATTTTCAGACCTTATTTGTCCAAATTGGTGAAGTTGGCAAGATGTTTGGCGATTTTTTGAAAAAGTCACCAAGAGCGACTGTACAGTAAATATTTACCTATTAATAATATAAATAAATTTTATTTGAACCATTCAGATTTTTAAATTTTTGTTTTAAGCATATTTTTTTCTGATATTCAACATGTCGGCAATTAAATTTTTATTTCAGTCTAGATGAAACCGAAAAAACAAATATAATTGTAAATATTTTACTCATTTATTTTTCAAAAAGGTTAGAATTGAATTTAAAAGTATGACTATTAAACCAACCTCATGAAAATAACAAAATTTGATTTACATAAAATTTTTAAAGGATAATCTCTTTTTTTATTTTATATTATCTCAGAATTAAGTTATTATGTAAAAATTTAAATATGTTTTACTTTTCACTGATACTTCCTTGTTCTTTTTTATAAAATACTTATTAAAATAATATTAACTAATTTTTACGACAGTTTTCTATAACCATAAAGAGATATATTTTAATATATAGTCATTATATCAAATCTAAGAAATACATTTTTTTGCCTTTTATTTGCTTTAGTCTTAGTTTAAAATTTATTTATTTCTTAAAGAATTTCATTAAATATAATTCAAATTAAAACAGAGTATATGAAACATGTAATTATGACTCATTTATTAAATTGGTGCTATTGACTAGAATTTCAGTTATAAGAAAATCTAAATAGAAAATATATTTTTTTGTTTAATAATTTCATTATAAAATTTCAGGAATTTAAATTTTTTGCAGTTTATATTTCATAGAATTTTTACAAAATTTAATCAGATCCAATATGCATATTGTTTGTTATGAATCATTATTTTTAGCAATATAAAGACACTACCATTTTGTTTGTGTGTGTCTTTGATGTTTGCTATCATTTTAAAAGAGCGAATTCCATTAGAGTTGAAGATCAAATTTTTATCGTTGGTAGAGGAAGAATTTCCTATCCTTTCACCTCACACATATACCTTTTCTTCCAACAAATAATTATAGAATAAACAATTAAATTAAAATGTAAAATCTCCACACAAAATAATAGTATCAACACCAGCTTTATTGTATTTTTAATAAAAATTTTCATTTACCCTCTTTGCTAAAAAATATTAAATCTTAGATCACATGTGTAGTTAGTGGTAGACAGACTAATTTATTTTCTTAATTGTAAAGTGCGTTATATCATGATATAATAAAATTCATAATTAAGATAAAATTGCTTGACACGATATGCTTAGTTATGCTGACATCGCAGCTGTAATGGTACTCATATAACTTGAAAACAAATGTAGAAATGTTTTTTCATTGGACCGGTTGGAAGTCTTATTATGAATTGGAGTGTGATTAAAATGAAACTCATTCACCGAAAAGGCATATGTTTAATTTAAACTTTAATTAATATTATCAAGCTTTTGTCAACAAAAATCCAAGTACTCCTAAGGAAATATTACACTGACATAATGGAAATATTGAACTACATTATGATTTTTAAATTATATTAAGTATTATTCTTCTCTCTACAGATGACTAAATGTAACGCGTAAGAAAAAGTTTAAAAAATATAGTTTCAATTAAAACTCCATATTTTGAAGGATAACAAAATAAACAGCAGCTTGAGAGATACACACAATTAACAAAATAATTAAATTATTTGTGTTAAAATTTCTGTTTGTTCTCATAGAAAAACAATTTACTATACGATTTTTTTTCTGTTTTTTACAATATAACGATAGAATGTTGAAAGTTTTGAAATATAGCTTACACTTCAGGTGCGTTATTTTAACTGGGATTAAATGTATTGTGGTGGGTTATTGCACTAAATAATTTTAAGTTGACACAAACTGGCAGCAAATGCATAACTAAATGATAAATTCAAAGAAAGGTCAATTGAATAATAATATGATCAATATCGTCTTAAAATCCTTGTAGATATTGTAAGCTGTATATTTATTGAATATTGTACATCTTGACAGAAAATACTGTGAGAAGTTATATGAATCATCTGCAACGTAAGTACAATAAGTACGAGATAGTCATTAAATTGTCTTGAAAAATTACTATAACTTTTCTTGAACAAATTGCAAATATATTTCATATACTACTACTGTGATACATAAAATGAGGAATAAAAATGAAATTTTGGATTTATTATATTTTGACAAAAATATTTTGGACATTATTGTAAAAGCATAAAAATTTGATAATCTTATCATTTCTCCAAAAAAATTTAATAACTTGGACTTTGCCTTGGTTAATGGTTATAAAACTAGTTCTTAAAAGAAGTGCTGAAGAGACAATAGCGGATAAGATGTTCAACTAAGTTGTAATATCCTTTTCTTTAGATGAACAGTTTTGTTTAAAAAAAATCTTTTATTTACAATTACATATATTTGGTTTAATGTTAGTATAATTAACTCAGAGTGGGTTTGGTGACATATGGGAAAATGAGAAATTTTGCTATTTGAAGTTATTTATTGGTTATTGCATTTTAGTCCTTTTGAATTTGAATATCACGTCGATATTTTGATATTGATAAAAAAAAATTACGTTTTGGTGTAGAAATGGGAAGGGGTACATATTGACGTGGCAAAAACTATTGGTGATAAAACTTTTTTTCTTGTAACACCTATTTTTTTTAGTTTAGCTTTTGTGTAGAGGCAGTAGCCATTTTTCAAATTTTGCCTTTATTAACAACTTGTCACTTAGTGTCAAAAAAAATCGCCAAAAAAATCAATCGTTAAAATCAATGAGAACTCTTTTTCTAAACTTTTACAAAAATTTATAATGTGAGTTTAAAAGGGCCTGGATATTTATTCCTTGTTACATTGAAATTAACATTTTTTTTCTTGCATCAATTTTAGCACTCTCAAATATTTATTTTGTCGTAAACAACAGTTTAACGACAATGGTCAACATCTCGTTTCCCCGCTGGCGACGTTTCAGAAAATGGCAAAAAACGTGTTAGACTAGGGTTTATAATTTGTTTAAATCAGTTAAAATTAGTCCTTGATTCGATAAGGAAAAATAAGGGGATGGATCAGTGGAATTGTAATGTTGTCAAATAGGGTTAAATTTCAACTATAAATCTTGACATACATAATGTAAAACTATTGGAAAATTGAAATTTTTGCAAGTTACTAAAGTCAAAAATTAAAGTTTCTAGGTTATATATATATATATATATATATATATATATATATTGGTATACAGGTATTTAGAATGCATAATTCAAGAATTGAGGTAACGAGATATACCTCATTGTTCCTTGTTTTTTGATTTTGTAGATCTCTAAAGTCAGAAAATCTGGGTAAGAAAACACTATTTAGCAACAGTTGTCGGAATAACAAAATGAAATTTATAATGAATTTGTTAATTCGTGTTTGAGTGACAGATTCTTCTTTAGGAGACACTTTGACTAATAATCAATGAATTAAATGTATAAAATTAGAATATTAAGTTAATACTTTCATAAAAATTATACATTGTAATCTATATTTGAAAAAATAATTATTCATTATATAATATTTTTTTAGTCTTGACACATTAATCAGTACTATTTTAGGAAATAAGAGTTTTGTAATTTTATTAGGATTCTGTATAATTTTCCATTCAAGATAAATATCTTTTCACTCAATTCATTCAAGAAACAAAATACAGTATGACTTTGAGGTCTTCAAAATTTATTAAGTAGTTGAAACAAATGAACTACTTCCTGCATAATTCAGCATAAAAGTTTAGGCTTACATGGCTTTCATTTGATTAAAATATCAATTTGCATTAAAAAAACACTTACATAATATAGTTCTGTAGGTTAAAATGCATACTCAACGTTTTTGAGTGGAGAATGTTTTCATTGTTTGATTTATGCTGTTGTAAGCAAAAATGCAAATGAAGTTATGCAAGACTATCTTCTTAAAGCAAAAATGAAATTATGTTATGTATTTATACTTATACATAATTTATATTTTCACCAAATCTTGAGGATTTAAAATAATTTAATTTTATATTGTATTTTTAGAAGTATGAAGATATATTATTTTTGCCACAAAAAGACAAAGGAATTACAAAAAGAGAATTATTTATTAATAATCTATTTATTCAATTTTAAGTACATTTTCTTCATTTCAATATTTTATTAATTTATTTTTATGAAAGTAATTTTAATAATGCCACTGTGTCATATTTAAAAAATTCTGTGGATACTTCTTACGGAATATTTCTTCTTTTTTTAATAGAAACAAGTTAAGGAAATTTAAATTCAGAACTTAAATCACATTCAAAACTTCAAACTGTAAAAATCTGCTGAAACATTTTATTAATTACAAATACTGCTGTTATAAATGTGCATATTTTAGTTAAATATTTTTAAATATGGAAAAATAATTACTATGCTTAACTGCGTATAAAAAAATTGTAAGCATTATCTGAAATAGTAAGATTAATGATTATGTTTTCACCAGGAACAAAAAACATACTATAAAAAGATTTGATTACATATCAATATATTGAGAAAATTTTGGAAAAGCTAATAAAATTGCGATTTGATCGATTTCATGCGATTTTTCAATTCTTTTTAAAATAATAAAGAGTATAAGTACCTTAGTTAATGGCATTTAATTTTCGTTTCATTAATTATTTAATGTACCAAAAAAATAAGTAAATAAGGTAAATTTTTGCACTTTTCTTTATTTTTAAGTTTCATTTAATTTGGTGCACAAATTAATTGATTCTCATTAACTTCTGTCTTAAGGCATTCGAAGTACTATAATTCCATTGTCATGGCCCAAACAAAAATTGAAAATAAAATATGTAACAGTAATTGCTTGGTTGTACGAACAACAGAATAATTGTTATTAATTACTTCAATTAATATAACTGCTGTCATAATCTTAATTGATATTGTAATATTATATTCATCAGTTTGAAAAATATTTCAGTTAAGCTAAATTAATGCAGGATTTATAATTGTCTTATCTTAACTTATAAATTATTAAGCCTGTTAATGAATTCATTTAAAATAAAATATCATTATTATTATTCTCTTTATAATTAGTAGATAATCAGCTATCTTATACAAACGTAAAATCTTTTTAATGTCACCATGCAAAAAATATTGTTATTAAAATGATTACCTACATA
>JAPDSC010039594.1:0-26381 GCA_026290005.1 Latrodectus geometricus
ATAAGAAAGAAATTTTGAGAAATTATGTGGGTCCTTAATAGAAAACTATTTTTTTACATTGTAAAAATAGTTATAAATACTGTAAAAACCATGATAAGTCAAACCATACTTAAAAACCATGATAAGTAATAAAACATGTGCAAAAAGATACATGATATAAAAATTTATCCAATTGAATGTCTTAAAAATATTAAATTGCTATTAACTACTTAACAATCCTAAATGTTCAGAAAAATCTAGAGAAAGTTTTTATTAATTAGTTTTTATATCTAGATAGGTTTGAGAGAGACTTATATACCGCTTGATATTTTTTTTTAAAAAATAGTACATATCTCTAAGAATATATACAGTTAATATATTTTATTGAATCAATTCAAAATTTTAAACATTCAAAACAATATAATGTCAAACTTACCAGTTTCAGGGCGGTTACCAGCGATAAGTTTGATATCATCTAATGCTTCAACTGCTTCTACACCGGTTTGTATAACCATAATAAATTGAAGCTATATGGAAACACAGGAAATATTATTAGATTTTATTGAATGAAATAGAAATTAATCTCTGTACAAAAATTTCACAGAAATGCTGTAAAATTTTAAGATTTTAATAAAAATTTCTATACCTACTTTATTGGCAGGTCTATTATTAAAAAATAATAAAACAAATGAGAATTATATTCAAACTTTTGTAAAGACTTAAAAATTAATCTTGCTTTGTTATTTTATGGTAGAAATTTTTTATAGAATATTTAAATCATTTATATTTTTTGGCAAGATATATAAGATATAGAGCGTCTTTATTGCGAGTGTTAACGTATGCATTTTAATATTTTCAGTAATAAAGTACACTTTTAAAAGTATTCTAATAAAAGTATTATTACTTCAAATAATCCAAAAAAAAGTATTCATTAGCTTTATTACATAATCAAATATCCGCAATCAATTGAATCCGAATAAAACACTTAAAAATAAAATTATATATTTTTTAAAATCTCTTAAATTCACTGAAAAAGCATTTCAGTTAAATAATACATTGCTGTTTTATACTTTACAAATGTTTGAATAAAAGATTTTGTTTAATTAAGGCATTCACAAATCAACCAGTTACGCTATAATTAATTCTTATTTCCAAATATTACTAGCTAAAAGTGATATTTAATTTTACCAAAAAATTCCAGATAGCTTGCCTCTTCATGTTCAGTTAAATTTACTTGTTAAATAAGGCACTTTTATCCGCAACTTCTTATATAGATTTCCATTACAAGTCTGTTTGACAGATTTCAGTTGTTTTATGTATTTATAAGATAAATTTGTTCGTTTTGCGTTATCTAAAACTGAAATGCAACGAAAGGCTGTTTATACCTCTTTTCGAGGATGCAAACTTTCAATAAAATGAATTTGATTGCAAAATTGTTGAATCTATAACAGTTTTTTATTATGTTTATTTATGCCAATTAAAATTTATGAAATATCCCTACACACATATAAAATAATATATCGTAGCTCATATATCATTTTGTAATGTTAAATGCTAAAATATAATGATGCTAAAAAAAAAGTATAATGAAAAAAAAATATGATGCAAAACTAAAATATAATGAAGTTTTGCTTCAATATTTTTATATTTCCTTTTTATTATACAACTACTAGTTGTAAGATACATTGGATTCACGGTTCAAAATATATAACAATAAGAGTATGTTTTGAAAGAGGTAAATTCTATTTAAAATTATAATATTTATCATAATCTCATTTACAAAATAAATATGCTGCAAATCCTTTCACTGCATAATGTTCTGAATATTTTTTTCCAGTAAATCATTATGTGAGACTTTTGTTAAATGATGAACTAATTGTATTAAAAAAAATTTTTTCACAAATTTATTGCTAATTTGAAATGAACTATATATACATAAATTTATCAAAATCACTTTTTTTGATTTTAAAATCTTAACCTTCAATCATTCTTTCAAATTTAATAACTAACAACCATTTTGCTTTTTAAAATAATATACATTAGATTAAATAATTATTCATTGCTTTAATTATCCTTTTATCTGTGAGATAATTAAAACTATTCATAAATATTAGGTTGGGGGAAAAGAAATCCATTATTTTCACGTGAATTTTATGTAACTTCTTTTGGATTCACTTTGTAAAAAGGTTTAAAACAGCTTTCATGTAGATTTTTAGGTCTTGCGCGTTACTACTGCTGACTTGCGGTCAACTTCGACCATTTTTGATATTTTACAGACATTTTCGACGATGCTGTATCTACATGCGAGGGGCATCTCTAACATCAAAAATACCCGAACGGAATCGACCGACGAAACAAAAATTGTACGTAACTGATTGTTACAGTCTTATATAGGACGATAAACACCTTTCACAATTTTAGCCACCCGGCAATCTTTTTCCCCGTTACAAGAGAAAAACGAAAATGTATCGAATTTTCTGTTTGTTGTCTTCCATTTTTAAAACCTTGTACTCGTAACTGAATCAATCAAACAAAAACCCAAAGAGGATATTTTAGTGTCAAATGTCAGCTTTCCAACGAGCATAAATCTGAAATTGTTTGATAGATACCTCAAGAGATATCGATCACTACAGACGTCTACCGAAAAAATAATGGATTACTTTTTCCCCAACCTAATATTATTCTATATCTCCAATATTTATTTAATTATTTTGAAAGCATGATTGATTTGAATACAATGGTCAATGAACAATCTAATTTTCTTTGTTCAGACAAAAGCTTAAGATTATGTAGTTTAGTTTACGATTATAGAGTAAAATGAAGCAAACTTTATGTTTATTTCAATAATTATTTTTAAAAATAAAATTTAAAAAAATTAAATATATGAATATTTTGAAAAAATTTTCAAAACCAGAACTTTTCAATATGAATAATAAATTAGCCTTGCTGTGAGCAAATCTGTATGTGAATTAGAATAATTTTGTTTAAGTTTCAGAAAAATATATATTTGTTTTGATGATATTAATTTGGCATAGATTTCATTTTTCCGGTATAAAATTGATTTTATAATAATATTTTTTTTCGCAAAGCTTTTCTTAAAATTGAATAAGATTGAAAAATGATTAAAAAATTAAATTGAAAAATGATTAAGATTAAAATTAGAATTCAAATGAATAAAAATTTAATTTTAACTCTCCACATTTATCCAAGACTATTAATTTTCAAATATCATTAAATTCAGGTTTTTCATTATTAATATTCATAGTAAACCTTTGTTTTTTCCATTACCATTTTTGATACTATTTAAACTGAAACATATTTGAACAAAATTTAGCGGATTCCATTGATATACATAAATGCTCATTAGTTATCCAATAGAAACTAATTAAACGTTGGGTTATTCAACCTTCGTAAAAACCAACATACAGAGAAAGCTTGGACATAATGAAAATTTCTGGAATATAAAGTTGTCATGTTGGTTTCCTGTGAAGATTTCGAGATATGGATGCCAGCGTAAATGACAACATCGTCACCTAAATGTAATTCAAAACTGCGAACTGCCACTCAAGGTGAACTAAAATTGTTCATCTTGAGTGTTAAATTGAACAAAAAGCAAATCCTGATCCACAATCTATTTCTCAAGGAAAAATAATTGGTCACACTGATTGATTAGTGTTAAAAAAGATATCGGTATGTGGCGGCTGCTTTGTTCTATAATTATTGTTGTGGTACTAAATTTGTAACACTCTGACTCATAGATTTGGCTATTTTGTCATTGCAAATATTGTTTGATGAATATCAAAGAAGTTTTTAACCACAAAAATTGTATGATTATTTTCATAAATAATTTAGTAAAACAGATCTTGATATGTAATAATAAAAATATATTTAAATAAAAAGTGTTTTACTTGCTAAATATCAATTTATAATTTTTTTATTAATTTAAAATATTTATCCTGAAGAACTTATAACTAAAACTGAGTGTGTATGAAAAATGAATTTTTTTGGCTTTTATTCATCATTTGTTCCTTATAATCATGATCAAATATCCAATAAATCATAATCAAGATTTAATAATCATCGCAAGATTCCTTCAAAAATGAAAAATTGGAATAATTCAGCATATTATCGCTTTACTTTAGAATATGTTAGTGTTCCAAAAAAATTTTTTAAAAATTTGCAAAAAAAGTAGTAAATTTTAATAATTATTAGTAAAAGCAGTAATCCAGAATATTTAAAAATATTGGAAATCTTTCTATTCAGTATCTTTCAAATAAAAAGTCTTAAAATGTATCATCTGATTTGTTCTAGTTAAAAATTTAATGCTGTAATTCTTTTTACTTAAATAAAATAAAAAATTTCTTCTTATAGACAACTGTACAGCATATACTAAAATTAACTCTCTGAAAAACCGAGAAATTGTGTTTCTACATCTGAATAGTATCAGTTCATTTCAAATTATACCTTTACCTTTTGATGATAACAATTCCCAAGTCCTTGTCTTTGTTAACCAAATTGTCTTCGTTAACCTATTAACCTTTCGTTACTACATTTTTCAAATCTTCACTTCCAAATCATTTATCACTCAGAAACACTTTTTATGCTAAGTAAAAATTTGGAAATTGGTGAAAATAAGATTTATATTGTCTGAATTTATCTTTCCGAATTCAAGTGATTCTTAAATTGCATAAGCAATGTCAGATTGTTTCTGCAACTCAAGAATCATTTGTTGAGTTGCAGAAGAAAACTGGACTTTTTCATTTAGAAATCATGAAGAGGTCCTATTCCTTCAGAAATCATTTTTCACAGCTCATTTTAGATTGCTAGACGTAATAATCTTAGAATCTCACATTAAAATATCTCTTGAAATTACTCTATTGATTTGCCTCAATCAATACTGCTTTTTTGACATATTAAATTATGTGATTACTTGATTTATGAGCTTGTGGAAGAAAAGTATAATATGAGAATTCTAAAGTTCATCGTAAAAAATGTGTCAGGAAGGAAGAACTATTTATTTTATTAATTATAAATTGTATTTTTTTTTAAAAAAAAAAGAAGAAATATATTAAATTTCGTAGAAATCAGTTAAGTGAGTGGAATTGTTCAAATAAACAAACTATTTCAAACATTTACCATAAAATATAAATAGATTGAAACAAAGAGAATATCTGTTTTTTAAATAATTTTTTAATTTCAATATTAATATTGTTAGTCGATTAATCTTAGTGAGTGTTTACTTCTTTAATTAACTTACAATTATATTATTCTGAATTGAAATCAATCATTTTTAGTCATGTTTTCTTTGGTTAAATATATTCCTATTTTGTTATAAAAACATTTCCTTTTCTCATTGGACTATCTTATAATTCATAAAATAGTGTTTTTTTTTACAATCTCTCCCCCCCCCCCACAAATAGCAAAACCATTTCCTAAATTTATGAACGTGTGATAAATAAAAACGATGCAAAGAAGCAATATGTTTGATGTCTTTTAAATTAAAAGCGTTTGATACCTATTCCAGTTTTTAGAGTGATTTTTTATGTAAAAATAAAACTAATATGAAATTCTTTAAAGAGATTTAAGGGTTTGGACATATTGATTCTTATTTATTGTAGCTACAAAAGGAAAGCTTTCATTTTTAAAGTCACATTTAAAACACATTAACAATATTTGACATATGATTATTAATTTATGTACTACTGTAGACCTCATATGTTTCTTTTTAGAAAATGTATAAACAGTATATTATTTAGCATTTCTATTATTAAATTTGAATAATACTATAATTTAAAAAACATATTAATATCCCAATAATTTTAATGGATGATAAAAAATATTATTGATTTTTGAAATGGATATTTTTACAAAGATAGTTTAAACATCTCAGTAAAAATAAAAACAAAATTTATTATTTTAAAGAAATCAAACACAGATTTTTAAATGGAACTTAATGTCATTGAAAGCTTTACTTTTTTATATTTTGTTTAATATATTTCGAAATCGTTAAAGAACATTCCTTTTTTAAAGTTGAGATGTATATAATGAGTTATCATCCTTTTCTTAAAAAAATGTATGTTTTCCCTGAAATCTTTTCTTTATTTTAAAAATTTAAACAAATTATGTGTGTTACATCCAACTCTTAAAATCTTAAAAAATAAAATGTAAAAAATATCATTATGATTTGTGTGTTTATCCCGATTTCAATTTAGCTCAAACATTTTAATGCTTTATTTTTCACTGCACATATGTTTAATTTAAAGATCTAATCAGTGTTGTAAATGAAACTGTTGAGAGTTTAAAAAACAGGAAAAATGCTTATGCTATTAGTTTTTATTCACAGTTTTACAAGTGAATTACAAAAGAATAAACATGATTCGATGACATCACATGAGTTCAAACACTGCCGATTCTGTGAAAAGTTCTTGATAAGCATTTTTAGTAGACAGTGGATGAAATGACTACGAATTTTTGTACAATGTTCAGATGATTGACAGATGATTTCTTCATTTTATATCTGACTTGAAAGCATACAAAGGATTTTCTATCGCAGTAGCACCAGCTCCCTGTAATACAATGTAAACATATGATGGTAAAATATTTTTATACGATAAACAGAATTGAATATTACAAATCAATTTCTTTGTTGAAAACAGAATGCAATTTAAACTGTATATTATTTGATTGAATAATTTTTTTTATAAATATCTGCAGATACATCACAATTTAAAAAGAGAACTAAACAGAAATTAAATGTTATTTTGCAGTGGTTTAACACATGAATAATCATAGCTAAATTATGAAAATATGAATTAGTAAATTTCTTAAGACAAAGCAAATATTTTTTGAGTAAATTTACTTATTTATAAAGATTAGTGGTTGAAAGAAATATAAATCTAGCAACTTACATCTTCACTTCTTACAGGCATGTGGGAATTGAGTTCTCCAAATGTCAACTGGAAAAAATAAATGTGATATTAACACTTTTACATTTATAATCAGAAAATATATACTATATTTAGGCAAATATGTACTTAAATAAATTCATTTGATTCAAATATATCAATCATTTGATTCAAATATATCAATATGAGCTATATAGTAACTTCACAATATAGTTCAGAATTTGCATAGAATATTTAACTTACATAACGAAAGTATCTTTTTGCATTGAAGTCATCAGTGCATTTTGAATTGTTAATTTCAAATAATAATTTATTAAGGAGATATAAATATATGATGATAATAATGTAATGAAAGTAATTTATACATTATGAATTTTTTATGAAATTCCTAGAATATTGATGGCAAAAAAGTCAATAGACCAGCACCCTCGAGATGAGAAATCCGGTGCAAAGAATTATTTAATGCAGTAGACATTATCACGATTTTTTATTAATATTAGTAAAACAAGATTATTGTTAGAATGCATACTAAACAGAATTATTAAAAAACTTACTGTATCTAAATTGAGTCCGTAAACAGGGTTATCTACAGCATGAGGCAATCGTGCTCTTTCTCTGCAAAAAAAAAATCAAAGATTTTTATTAATATATTAACAAAATTATAATGTGCAATAAATCCAGCTTCAATTGAAATTTTATTATGGTCTATTTCTAAAATATGTGCATATATTTCTGGATGCTTTACTTAATATTTAATTTCAATATATTTAATGAAAACGAAAACTAATAATTTCCTTTTTAGCAAGTAATAAAAAGAAATTACATAAATTTATAAAAGTAACTTATTTGGTATGAGATCATACATATTACTTTGAACATATCAAGACAGTAAAAAATGCATTTGCAATTAAAACTTACGCATTTGTGTTCCTCTTGTACCATACGACGAACATAATTGCTATCAGCAGCAGCGTTCCGATGACTACACCAATGATCCAACCTACTCCAGACGCTGAAAAAACATGATGCATGAGTAAGAATGGGAGAGAGAAAAAAAACTTATTAAACTATTGCGAATTGAAAGAAACTCTAAATAAATGTAACATTATAAAACAATACATTGCATACTTTTTTTAAAAAAAAAAAATTGAGGCTTTTACTCTAAGAGAGTAATATTTGTTTAGATTCAATATTTTTTAGTATTGCAATTCCAAGCGAGATTCAATACGCATTTCAGTTATTACAAAAAGTTTATTGATACAAATAATATATCAATAGCATAAAAAAAACTCCATTAAAATGTATTGTTACAGGCCTGAATGATTGTACAAAAAATCTCTAGAGTAAAACATGCATTTTAAGATATTACCGTATATAATCCGCGGATATATTAAAAAAAAACATTTGAATTTTTATATGTGTATTATACACCAACGCGGTTAATCTAATTTAAAAAAAAAAAAAAAAAAAAAAAAAAAAACATCCATCACAAATAGTTTAAGAAAGATTTGAATAAAAAATGTCAGTCATGTTTCAAAAAATAAATAAGAAATAGCTGACTTATTTCAGCTATACATTTACGTTGAAGTAAGAATTTGGTTCCTCGCAAATTTAACAGTTGCTACTCGCTAACGTCATTTCCCATTTTGTCTTGAAGGGAGCTTGATGTTTCATTCAGAAAATATTGAAATTCGTGTATTATCATTCACATGGAAGGGAAAACGGTTTCAGTTACACGGCAGATATTAAATTAAAAGCTATAGGGAAGACAAATAAAAAAAATTGCGACTAACGTGTTAAATTTAAGTTGAAAAACAAAGTATGCGCGGTTCAAAAGAAAAATGTATCCAATACAAGTTTAAAAATTACCCATTTCAATTATTAACCAAATAAATATATTTTATTTTTCAAAATAAGTCTAACTTCGATTTGAAAATTATTAAAAATCTTAAACTTGATGAGTTTTACTTGAATTTCCTTGGAATTATCATTCTTGATTGATCTTGTACTTTCAACTCAGTTTACAGCCTTTTGTGATAAAATGGATCCAAACAGATCTTTTTCATAATAAATTCTTTTTTGCATAATTTATTACACTTTTAATTACATTGTGTATTTTTTATTTTATATGACACCCATATTATTAGGAATATTTGTTTTCGACTGTTCACCGAAAAAATTGCCGCACGTCGCTGTTGATAATGCGACGCTTTTTTCTTTTACTGGAAAAGAATATCTGGCGAATTATAAGCCGCTGCAGATTATACACAGGAAAATACAGTTCTTAAGATTTGGTGTCAAGACATACATTGAATTTTTCTGTGGTAGTTTCAAAAGTGCATGCATCATCGTAATTTAAAAGATAGGACCAAGCAGACTTCCATACTCAACCTATTATTCCAAGCAAAATAATTTCTCTTGGAGGCTATTGCGACCATGAACAATTTTACGTACTTTAGAAATCATTAGTAAGCATGTCGGATCCTTTGCAAGTCAAACATATAGACCACTACCATCTGTTAATGAGAGTTACAACTTTCTTAACATGGTCACCACGACTCCATATATTATATTACCTGTATTTTTATATCATATAACTTATATTTTTCTTAATCATTTATTTCCCACAGAAATTCAAATCAATTTAAATTTAATTCGCAAGAATATCAAATACAGTTTTGTTTCAATAATTAATTTTTGAGCTATATGTAGTATAAATCTGATTTTATTTAGGCATTTAAAATTATAAATTTACCTTGAGATCTTGGTATTTTTTCTCGTTCATTTGTTTCTTTTAACAGTCCGCATCTATTCTGGGCATATTCATCGGTGCATCTGTAAAAAGTTTATGTAAAGTTTGTGTGGTAATTTAATTTATGCACACTTAAAAGCAAAATAAAGATTAAAAAATACTTATTCGTATTTCCGTATTTCTTTTGATTAAATTGAATGTATATCAAAATTCAAATAAAACTTAAAATTTTGTTCGATTCTTATTATTAATAAACAAAGCAAAGAAAGTGAAAAATTTTAAATTACTTTAAGACACATATTAATCTCATTCACATAACAATTTTAAGTATATATACTGCATGAAAATTTTGACATAAGTCATATTTTTCATTTTAAATATGAATACGTAATATAAGCAAAAGAAATAAAAGAAGAAATAATTAAAATATAAAATTATTGGAATTGTTTAAATATGATATATGAATGAAACCATTTATTAATTAAAAAACCATTCGAATACTTGCCTTAAATAGTAAAACTAAGAATAAATTTTTTATTATACTTATTATAAATTATTTATATGTGAAGTAACAGGTCTAAAATTAATTTAAATGGCTTGAAAAAAACTGAAATATATTAAACTTCGTATAACATCAAACATCTTTAAATATATATGATTATACAAATAATATCTTACGTGCAAACTGGAATTTTGCCATCTGTAGTACAATTACCCCCGTTTCTGCAGAAATCTTTTGGGCATGCTAAAAGATACAAAAAAAAAATATTATAGAACAAATCTTTAATTAGTTTGAAAATTATTCAGTTAGATGCATATTTTTAATATTAATATTATTTTTACTCATAGTAAATAAATTATTAGTAACCTAACAGCTATGACAAGTATTAATAAAACAAAATGGCTGCTATTGTTGCACCAGCATGCTTTTCTGTACGCAGCCTTGAGTTCAGCTCTACCAGTCAAATAGAAGCAGGTGAATGTATTCGTAATGTAGAAAAAGGGACTAAGTAAAAGACTTTCCAAAACTTGGCCTGAGCCCAGAGGTATCATTTCCTATGGAGGAGATGGTGACCATTTCTATTTAACATGTTCCAGCCTCCATTAGTGAACAAGATGGATATTTATTTGTGCTGCGATTCGAATTCATTACCTTTAGATAAAAAAATGAAAGCCCTAACCAACCAGACCGCAGCGTCCCCTAATGACTGTAGTTAAGCTTAATTTTATTATATCTGTATTTATATTTCGTTAGTATTTTGCAGAGCAATTAATTATTAAGTAATCTTTTAACAAAGAATCTGGGGGATCTTTATAATGATATAATTTTCTCTCCTCAATATTTGGAACTGCTAACTGTAGTACTACTTATTCTGTGCACCTGTTAACTTTTTATAAAGGCTTGATCTGTTAAACTACTTCACGGAACTTGATGAAACTTACATCAGGATGTTGATCTATAATTAACTTAAATATTGAACATTGATTTATTCCGAAATTTCGATTAGAGCTTTTGTATTTAGTTTAAACCGCAATAACTGCTAATTTAAGTTCCCTGTACAATATTGGCTATGCCCCGATGCACATCATTTCGAAATTCTGTTTTGTTCAAGAAGAAAGATATATGGTTCTTACAATGATTTCTAAATGGTCCTCTATGTTAATATATGGCATGAATACGAATAACATTGCATTCCTTTCTATATACATACCACATTTTAAAAAATAACGGTATTTACTATTTGTAATCTTACTCATTAATGCAAACGTTTTATATTTTACCAATATCCCGCGTTGAAAGAAAAGTTCCGACTTCTTTTATATATAACTTTGTAAGTAAAAAGAATTTTCAATCGTTCTATACCTCGTTCGATTTACTTTTAGCTAGTCTATATCTGAGACCTCATTTCATGGTGCAAAATAGTGTTCTGAATGAAATTAAGGAAATGATAGTAAAAAGTATATTTTTAACTATATTCACGGTTTGCTTAGTATGGAAAATAGCATTTGCTATTATTAAAAGTCAAAATTTTTCTCAAAAGCTACGTATGAGTTTTCTACTGAAAATTATTGCTTCACGAAAACTAAAAGAAAAGAAGAGAAAAAGAACTAAAAGAAAAGAAGAGCTTCAAGAAAAGAAAAAGTCCAACTTACATCCGCAAATACTCTCATCTGAGCCATCTGTACAATCGTAGTTTCCATCGCACAGTTTCTCTCTGGCCACACACGGTGGGGAGGCTCGATCACTGCAGAAGTAAAATCCTCCCAAGCATAACTTGGCATTTCCTAATAATAAAAAGTGGCTTTCCTTAAAACGTTTTATAAAAAACACAAAAATTATTTAGTTTGATATTCACAGTAGTTAAGTAAAATTGCGATAAAATGATATCGAAAAACTCTAACTATGAAGAAAAAGAGTTACAATTTTTACTTGTTTTGTTCATGAGTTGGTTGAAAAATTTAGTTTAAAAGCTATGTAAATATTTGTTATACCTTAAAGTTTGAATTAAAAATTGCAGTTCTAGTTCATATTTTGAAATGATTTCCAATGAGAGCTATAACAAATGATATTGAAAAATATAAATTAAATAACGGTATCATTAAACTTAAAATATTTTTAATATGCGAGGTACCTCTTTAATCCTCGTATTACAAGAAATGTATAATCTGTCTTTTTAAATTAAAAGTGAGTTTAAAAAATGAATATTTTTTTACGATTGAATTTTAAAAACATTTTTTATTTTTCATGAAGCTAAATTTTATATATATATATGAATAAAAACATTGTTTTTGGTCTTTAATGTTGTTCATGTTAAGTTGAACAAAAATGTTTATTAGCTGTTAAAAATTTACATTTTTCAACTGCATGAATTAATGAATAATTTTGTTCCGCGTTAAAAATAAATAGAATACTAAAAACGAAAAGCAAATATCCCAGCAATATTAAGATATTTAAAATCTACAAAATCTTAAATTCTCATCACTAATTTATACATCACTAGCACATTAATTTACGACAAAGAAATACTCAAGTGTTCTTATATCATAAAAAAGCATCATTAAGATTAATAATACACCTTTAAAGTATTGTAGTATGGAAGCTCAGTGTTGCTACTCTGGTGTTAAACTCAGCATAGTGGCATATGTCAGTGGCATATGTCTAGAGATAAAAGTTTAAGTGATTAAAATCTATTTTAGGTCATCGTTCTCCTTTGAATTTATCTTTGGGAAAGTGGAAAATAACCATTAAATGTCAAACTAGACATTAAATTGAAACTTACTAATTTTTATTCAATAATTGTCCCTAAAAGGCCCACTTGCCTTCATTGTGATGTTTACTGCTTCAGCAATCATATTTTATTTAACAGGGTTTTATTGGTTGATTGGAATAGAGTATTTCGATAAACATTTTTAACTTATTGTTAAGATGGTAAAATTGTGATGTTGATTGAATCAGAAACCAAAAACATGGAATGAGCTTCTAACACAAATGTTTAAAAATTTAGTTTCATTATATATTATGAAAAGTAAATAAAATTTTTCATGTGCATACCACATCCATGCTTTTCATCTGATCCATCAGGACAATCTTCAACTCCATCGCACAATAATAGACCAGGAATACAGGTCACTCCATCGTCACACATCCTTTGACGTTCTGGGCAGTTCTTTTGTGGTAAGACAGTAGTATAGGGTCCTTCAGTGGTTATGGGGAACGTACTCAGTTCTTTAGGAGCTGAAAGGAAATTAGATGGTCAGAAAAATGTTGTTACCTTCATCTTAAGTTAACTGTCTTTTCATTTCAACCACATGACATGGTTGTGATAATTAATTAACATTACCATATTTGAATATTTAATAAATCATTGATGTTCATAGTTTTATTCCATGGAGACTCTGGGGATAACTAGTTAAAATAAATTTTATTTATATTTATTACATATGTAAATCTTAGAAAAGATATAAAGATTGGTTTTCTTATTATAAACAAAAAACGGTAATAAGCAAAATTGTCATGAAATTAATCGATCTTTGAAATTTATCAAATTTATATATAATTATTAGTATTCATTATATATATATATATATATATATATATATATACTAAAGATAAGTTTTCAGTAATAAACATAAATTGAGATAAATAATGTTAGATTTAAATAAAATTAAATCTCTAGAAATAATATTTAAATATGGAAACATAGAAGTGTCGATCAATTTAAATATAAATTATCAAAAATGGAAGGGGAATTTATTAAAATTATAAATATCAAAATTCAATACTTCTTGGAATAGAGTCTCTCTTACATATAAAATTTATTTTTAAGAGAGATAGAAAAATATTTTATAAATATATATTTTTTAAAACTTATCGTTCTAACCAAATAATATGATGTTTTTAATATGGCATTTTTTAACGCTGTCCTGTCTTATTTTATAATTCATTTAATAAATCATTGATATTTAAAAATGTATTCAATAATGATACTAATGATAACTATGCTTGCGATAAAAATTATCTATATTTATTATTCTAAAAATGAAAATTTGGTAGGGATGTAAAGTTTCATTGATAAGTATTAAAAATAGAAATAAGCAAAAATTTCATTATATTAATTAATCTGTGAAATTGATCAATGCAAAATATTAAATCAATATTTTAATCTCTATTCATATCATTAATGTGGCGCTCAAACTCAATGAAAAGAAATAAAATGAAGTACACCATTCAACTAATTATACTTTGCCATCAACATTGAAGTAGGACTCTTATTAAAAAAGAGAGTGAAATAAGGTAATAAGTTGACATCAGAGCAGAAAATTGCTTCCTGTATAATGCGTCCACCATGCACAGGAGAGACTATTCAACTCAACTAGTATTCTGAACACTAGACAGATAAACCATAAAAATACTATTATATAACCCAGATTTTTAGATAGTTACTTGTTGTGCCATCTGTTGGCATCAATAGTTACTATCCACATCTTGACATTTCTCACAATATTCAGTTACTAGTAATTTATAAATTCGTTGAAAAAAATATTCCAAAACAAGCATAAATTTAAAGATAAAAATGATCAAATAAATTTAAATCTAGGGGTGATAGAGAGATGTAGATATAGAAATAAGTCACAATAAATGCAAAGAATTAAAATGTCAAAGGTAAAAATTCAACAAATTTTAGGACGGAATTTTTCGTGTCTGAAAAGCATTTTTAAGAATTTTTTTACTGCATGATTTGGTTGTAAATATTGTTATCAGTGTGCCAAGTGAAAGCATATCTTATTGACAACGAGTGACATTATTTACTACTTACGCAGAGTAGAAGCGCAGGTATTTTCACAATTAAGTTCATCGCTTCCATCATCACAGTCCGGAGCACAATCGCACAGGAAATTCTTTGGTACGCACTGATAGCCATTTTTGCATCGGAAATCATCTCCTCTGCAAACCACAGTTGGACCAGTTGGCACAATAGCGGTACCTGTAACACATTTATTCATTTTAATTAACTTTCACATAAGCGGCGAAGGTTTATTATAAAAGTATCATACTGCTGAATAAAAGGGAATAATTCACATTACCTATGTGTAGAAGTATAGATTAAATTAAAATTCGTTTTTTTTTTCTTACATTTATTTCATTTGTACACATAATGGTAACATTGTATTATGGTAATATAAATAATGGTATATTGGTAACATGAAGTTTATGCAAAAGATGAGAATGTTTAATGTATTAACAGACAAAAATTTATACTTTTCTTTAAACATTTTTCTCATATGAGGATGGCATACGTAGAGATTTTTAGAAATTGAATTTGCAAGTAACTTTTTAAACAAAACCAAATGAAATTTGGTAAGAGATAAACATTTGCATTTACAGTAAATCTCCAATTGAACTACTTGATTTAGAAATCAAATGAAAAATTATAAAAATTTGTATGAAGTTGTACATTAATATATCGCACTAAGTTTCTACAATGGACTGTTGGTAATGATTTGGAATAAAATTGCGAAAAAACAAAGGGAGTTGTGAAGTATTTCTAGAAGTTACAATAACTGGACAATCTTCAAATCTTTCCTTTAATGACTTTAGATGCTAAACTTACTAGTTAAGTTAGAAAAACTCTAATCACTATGCACCATGAGGTAGGTACATTAGAAAATGAACCTTGGAAAAAAACATTAAATCCATCAGCTTTTTCACATTATCTCTGCAAAAGAATGCATAAAAGTATATTTTTAATATCATGAAAGTAAGATTACATTTTATTATTTCATTGCTTGATTAGACCCAATTGAATGCCATTTTCATATTACAATATGAAATTCATGTTTATTGAATATGTTCAATAACTAGGAAATTATTATACCACCAAAATATTTTAACTTGGACACATAGAATTTGAAAATTATGATTTTCAGCTGTCACTCTACCTCATGCAATGATATTAAGTGTTTCTTTTGATTATTAATACACAATAACTTATTCATAACTAAACTTTCATAAAATACTACGAAGATAGAAATATCACTGAAGTTAAGAAATTACATGATTGATGCTATTCATTTCACTTCAATTATTTACAAAAACAAATTTTTTTTTTTTTTTTTTACACAATTTTACTTTCCTTTATATGAATCGTTCATAGTTTCGTAATATTAGTTCAATTACAATTTTCATCACATTGAACGTGTGCATATAATAGAAGTTTTAAACAAAACTCATGTTCATCAACGATTTGACAAAGTCAAACCATTCATGAATATGAATGGTCTGATTTTGTCAAACTTTATTACATTTTTTCAGTCTTTGTCTAGCAATTTATTAAGGATGTTCAAAAATGTGTGTGAAACAAACAATAGTAATAAATACATGTACTGTCTCCGGAAATGATTTATAAGGGGAAATTTTGCACAATATTATTCTGTACTGCATTTTGTACAAAAAATGAAGATCGAATACTTTTCTATCATATTTTACAAGCGGAAGAGGAATGTAAATTTTTTACTCAAAGAAAAAAAATTTTCTTCGTGTTGTAAATGCATTATTTTGCTTTTAAAATTGTAAACTAAAATTATATTATTTTTGTGAAATCATTTTTAATCTTATCTCACCTCCTTCTTCACATCCATGAGTGAATTTAACTTCATCGATGGCAATGTCTGTCATATCATCAGCTCCTCTGGTGGCCACGAAACTAACTTTGAATAGCTGCTCGGCGCCAACTAAAGCATGACCATACATCCACTTATCACCTTGTGGTCCTCGTTTGATGAATACTTGGTAGTTCTGCCCATTCTCCATTTCACTGCGAACCTGAAATCCATACATGGTGGTCATTAACAACCAACAAATATCGATTGCCTCATAATGTGTTGCTCTTTTATGTTTCTTAACAATATATTTACAAACCATTACAATCACGAGGTACTTGTTAAAATATATTATTAAAAGAGTTTTTATGTTATTTCAATATTCGTAAAACAGATTGTCTAACTAAACAGCAATAAATATTATTGTTTTAGAAGCATTATAATGTGTCACTTATCATTTGAACTGGATATTTTGCTGCATTTAATTTTTAAGTGAAAAGTAATTTTTAATCTCATCAATTTCTTGCTGTTTTATCGAATTAGATAATAAGCTTGTTAGCTTAACAAACAGGAACTTAACAATTTTTATCCCATTTAGGGATTTTTCGATACCCACAACATGTTTCTAACGAGAAATATTTTTTCAAGAGATTGGTCACGTTAAATTGTACTGAAAAAGAAAAATGGCATTAACTAAGCTTTCTTAATTTTGTCTTCAGTTTTAAAGCAACATAATCCACAAACAGTTGGTTTACCTTGGGCATCAATATCTAGTACAAAGCTTCTCGTTATGTATTCTTCATCAAGATGATTAATCATATAATCACTGATTAAAATTGATAACTTAACAGATAATATGTTTCGTTTCAAATTTTTACAGATAAGTTTTTGTGATATTTATCCAAAAATATTTTTTCTGTAATTCCAAAACTTTTATTTATGGGTTCAAGTTTTGGAAACTAAAAATTTTCCAAAACTTTTGCTTAAGGGAATATAACCATGGCCTCTTGTTATCGAAAGTTTATTTGATAATAAGCTTCAAATACAGATTGTTAAAAATGATTAAGCATGAATTTTTGTCTACATTATTTTGTCTTTTTGTCTACATAAGGATTAATAACTGTCATTTTTATATGATGAAAATCTAAACTTTTGGTTTTTTCGAATAATGTTTTTTGGAACACTATTAGGGAGTTGAATTTTTATTTATTTTTGTGATAGACTGCAGAATATAAATTTTGAAAACCATCAAATTTTTCCATTAGCACGTTATTAACATGAGAAGCACAAATTATCTTCTATAGCCACGTGTTACCGTATAATAAAAGAAACAAAACTTATGAACTACTGTTTCACTTTTTTGTAAAATATGAAATTCTACACAAATTATTCAAAATAACTAATCGATTTCTTTAAGCTTCTAATTTTTCTCTAATATATGATTATTTAAATTATCAAATGACATGATAATAGCTATATAAAAGTTGTCAAATAAATTTACCTCCAATGTTCCTAGGCCTGGAGAACCTTTCATGAAGTACCAGAAACGCAAATGACATTTTCCTTCACTGGGTTTAAAGATAGGTGTCTGCACACCTGCTCTGTCACCTGGTGTTTGTTCCGAGCTGTCTATGTACAAGAAGTAACCTAAAAGGAAAGGAATTTACACCTTTATCTTAGCATTGTTTCAGGGAGATTTAAATCTAATCAAATCTTGTAGATAACTAGTTAAAAGTGAAATAAATATTCCTTAAAAATAATACAATTAAATCATTTATGTTTACCTTCTTCTCTTGGATTTTGATTTCTCTTTGGTCCAGTGTCATCATTTCGACCTTCTTTTGCTCTTGTCCATTCGAAGTCCATTTTCATCATTTCCCATTGACAATCCTCCAGCCAATTTTCAGAGTTAAAGTTACAGTCACCGTAATTTGTTGCTAAAAATAGAAAATGTCTTGTGAAACATGCCTGAAGAATACTGATATTTGTTTGGGTACACAAAATTTAAGACTTTGATGAGTAACCGATGATAAAAAAATGTTTCGTTTCAAATAAAGTATTCCTAAATTTGTAAAACAACAAACATGAGTTCAAAAATTATCTCAAGATTTAAACTTCTATATTTTCATTTAATAAAAATAAACTATTTTATTAATTCATTATGCCAAATATTACCACGTAAGGATTTTAAAATTTTAATAAATACTTATAAATAATAAAAATATCCATTGTTTCAAATTGTGTTTTGAAACTATCACCATTAAAGATAATTTACAATTCATTTTTATGATCTTGTGAGTTATTTGAAATCATTTTATAGATATTTTGTACCAGTACAATCATAGAATATATTTATTAATTTTATCAGAATTAATGAGCAAATGTAAGCTATAAAATAATTTAAATATACAATAAAAAGAAGATAAGATAAAAACAAATATCTTAAGAATAAAATGATGAATTATATTAGAAGTCAATGACAATAACTCATCAAGGACAATAGTTATTGCTTAGATTTCAAAAATGTGATGCCTATCAGTTTTTGTTAACAAGAATAAATAAGTTATTTGAAACGAACTCTATTCATTTGCAACGAATTTTTTCGAGTTTTTTCATCATGTTTTCAGTAGTTATGCAAAACAAAAATACGAATATAAATTGTTTAAATTTTCAAAGCCTCCATACTACATTTCCATTTTCCCTTCTTTCGTATCATTCCTCAATCTCAAACACAAAAAAACTTCTATTTATGGATTGTTTATGGAAATCTCCTGAACTCTAAATCATGAAATTATGATGTATTAAATTAACGAGATGTAAAATAAAAGAAAAATGTAATAAAATTCATTACACATTGAGAAAAATTATTATTATCTTTATATTTTAATTTTCTATTTCTAAAATTATGTTTTATTCTGATATATTGCTTCCAATTAACACTAAACTCAGTAGTAATATAGCCCTAATGGTGTCAAGACTTATATGTCCATACCTGTTTTCTTGACAGGGACCATTCTGATTAATCTAATAACATATTAATTATAATAATAATTAATGGAAGTCTAAAGCGAAAGAATTAACTTACGGCACTTATATTCATCTGATTTATCATCACAATCGTATTTTCCATCACAGTGAGCCCACACTTTGATGCATTTCTGCTTGTCGCTGCACATCCATTCGTCACTCGCGCATTCAACAGGTGGATGTTCTATAAACGACAATAGAAAACATTACAAACAAATGAATTAGATTACAACACTGTATATCTAGTCCCAGAAAGAATTACAAACCTGGTGAGCAAGTTTTAAATTCTATGTCATCAATACCCATGCCGGCGTACAGGAATACGCTGCCCACTTGTATTTGAATGACAATGGCGAAGTTATTCTGAGCCCCAATATTCAATTCTACATTCTGCCATTCGGCTCCGGTATCTTCTGTGATGTTCCATAATTGTTCATACTATTCAATAAAATTGGAAATTTAAATCAGAATTTCATGAAGGAATCATGTAAGAAAATCTATGCGCATTTGAAAGAAATAATTACAGAAATACAAATACAAGTCAAATAAAAATATCTTATTCACAAACTACTGAACAGATTAAAATATGTTATTTCATCACCAAAGATCTGTTTCTATTAAGACACTAGTGTTACTTTTTTATCTGCGCTACTTTTATTTCTTCTCTAGATTAAATTCTGACAAATTAACATCACAGTATTTCAGTAACTAACAATAAAATAATTACGTTTACGGATAACAAATGTATTTAATATTAATTCATTAACAAAAAAATATGAAATATAATGAAATTGTGGTTGAATTTAAGAATTATTTCCATAAAAGGGAACTTTTTATATTTTTTACTCGTATGTATATATATATTTTTTTAATTCATAGTTTTAAATTATTTATAATTAACAACGAAATTCCAAATTGAATACAGTTTTTGAAAATATCATTAAGGAAACTTCATGAAATAATTTTGAAATAAATGGAAAATAATTAATTATTATTTAAGTAGTAAAATTATTAAAAATTTATGATACGAAATGTTGCTACCAGGCTAAAAATATTTATTGGCGAAAAAAATCAGTAAATGGCAACATTGATATATTTAATTAAATTAATTCAGAAGTCATCCAATACTAACATTGTATCCGTGTTAATATATCCAATTTTATGTCCTACATTAATATAATGCATTTTTCACCATTTTATTATTTTATGAAAGAGCTTCTTTGCTAAAAACATCATTTTAAAATACGATTAAAGTGCTATTCAGTACACAAAATTTTCACTTGAACATTTAAAGGTTATTATTAGATCTAACGGAAAGTGCTGCGTTTGTTTTTATAATAAAACAAAAGAATACATTTCTCATACCTTGAATAAACTTTATTGAAATATATAATCGTCATCATTATTTATGACATTTTTTGCTAGCGTCATGGTAATTTCCATAACCCCTTTTTTAAAAAATGTCTGATATCCAGAGGTCAAAAATTGAACTAGTGCTTGTCTGATATCTTTTTTCGTTCTTGAATATTTTGAACAGCTAAAAATTTTGTAAGATAGAAACAAGTGATAATCTAAACGTGAAATTCCAAGAAGTATTGTGAATGTGACAGAATTTTCAATCCTAGCTCTGCGATTTTCTGACAAGTCTCCAAAAAGCATGTGGTCTGACATTGTCATGAAGCAGTATGATATCCTTCCTATTGAACATCGCTAGTCTTTTTACTTAGGGTACTATTTTTAACTGACAGTGTCTCTCCGAATTTCGACTTTCGTTTGGTTTCAACAACTCAAAATTTATTGGCTCTTGACTGTCCCACCAAATACAAAAAATTTCTTGTTCAGGCTCAACTTCGGTTTAGAGTTGAGGGGAGAGGGTTCCCGAATTTACAGTATGTCCTTTTCCTTATTATGTTTTCATAGATAATCCATTTTTCATCCCCAGGTATGATCCGGTCCAAGAAGGGTTGGATTTTTTCCATGCGAACAGAGATGTGAATGGGATGATTTGATCATTCATATTCTTCTCACTTAACTTATGTAGCACTCATCTCAAATACTTCTACACAAAACCTAGTTTCTGAATATGATACGAAATGGTTTGTTAGGCGGAATCAAGCCTTTTCGTAATCTGCATTACACAAATTTGTAGAAACTCATTGTAATCGAAACAGACAAGGAGCCCTAATGTTTTATTATAATAAAATATCGCAAAAGAAATGCGAATGAATAGAAAATTTCTCTCTGAAATTAAATTCAGAATATTTACATTAGACAGATATTTAATTATTATAAAAAAATTTCATTTATTGAATCTTAAAGATAATACAGCTTAAAACTCCTATTAACAGTTATATTTAAATAATAGTAACCGCTTTCTCTTAAAGACCATCATTTATTCCAGATAATTAATAACTCATTTCTTTGAATTCTGGCTACATTAAAAAGATAGAGAGAAATGAATCTCTCTCTTCCTATGTATTAAAACTTTTATATTTCTTTATTTTGATTTTATTTTTAATTTCTAACTTAGATACTTGTAATCATAATTAATAATACTTATAAAAGTGAATAAAAATGATTACGCTTAGAAATTCATCATTTAAATTAGATATTCATGCTTGTGATATTTTACCTTATTTGTCTTAGAATCATGTAAAAGTATAACCGAATAAATGGCTCCATAAGTTCTATCTTTGAAGTACCACAAAGAGAGTTTGCAATTACTTCCAGATATGACGTAATTTTGAGTATGAATTTGAGCTATATCCTTATTGTTCCTCATGCCTTCAACGCCGAGATAATGACCTAGTATGACAGATAAACATGTATGTATTAAACAATATTGAATATATAATATTTAAATAAAAATATGAAAGCAACTAAATAAAAAATACAAAAAATATTTTAAATCATTATGCACTTTTTTTATTATTTTAATTTTATAATTTATGCACTTTTTATATTTATTTTAATTACATTATTTTTATTTATTTTTTTATTTTTTATTCTCACATTTATTATTATATTATTTTATATTATAATATTTTAAATTTATTATTAGTATTATTATATTACATAATTTTTTACATTTATAATGTTTATCATTTAGAATCGCAAAAGTGAAATATATACCTCAATTTTCAGTTCTATAAGAAAATTAAATTTCATATCAGTAAGAAAACTTATATAGAAATTCCTTATTTTATTGAATAATTAGTTTTGATAATTATATAATAATTTATTAACTTCTGTTTAAATATAATTTTAACGTTATCAATACGAAAACAATATTACAGGGTATATTTTTATAATTTGAAATTTTTTGTCAAAGAAAATACTTATTACAGTTGTAGATTGCTTGTACAAATTTAAGTGTTTAAAGTACTATTATTTAAGAAATCATTTTGAACATTGCAATATCCATTAATGCATTTTAATGGAATTCTATTCTGCTGATAAAAAATGAAAATATAAAATGATTTCCATCTATATTTTGTTAATTTTTTTCTTATACTATGTTTCATAATAAAAGAAATTTTATCTGTTCCTTTTCTATTTTGAAACATGAGATTCATCTATTTGCCACACCAATTGACTGACATAATCTAATTTTCCATAAATGTTTTCATTTTTCTCTAATGATAATATTTATGTAAGTTAACAAACTATAAAAAAAAATTTCAAATATATCACTTAAGATTTGAAATTAAATCTTTACCCTTTGAAGTTCCAATTGTGTGGTCCTTATTCAATTTTCCAAAATAATTACTCACTGCAACCTTGACCACAAACTTTGTATTGTAGCCAGCTGGATTATACCATCCACAAATTCCATTTTCGAAGTCACAAGACGTACCTAAAAATTGTGCCTATTTCATTAAGAAATTCATAAAAAGATACTGATATTCATTCACCTACAAAAAATATATACATTTGTATGATCTAATTCTTCAGAACTATAAAACAATCTTCATAAATAAAAATTTTTAATCTATTATAAGTATCCAGTGTTTTATTTTGTATCGCTTCTATTCGTTGAAATTGTAAAATATTCAGAATAAGCAGAAATAGCCAACTTTTGCACAACGCATATTTTAGAAAATCACAAATTTCATTCTATAAACTATGTAAAGTAATTATATATTGTAACTATTCACTAATTAAATTCTTTCTAAGTTAACAGAAAACTTAAAAAATTATATACTATAATAAACGATTTCTTTCCTATCTTTAAAACTACACATTTTTCTGAGAACACAATTTTTGTTAAATATTTCATTACAACAAACTTTAGGAATTTCGTTTTAGACAAAACAATATTCTTTGCTCGAGAATGGATTCATATATATATATAAATTAATAATTTTTAAAACTGACTTTTATTATTTTCGGCAGAACTGCTGAATACTATAGAAAACTATTATTAAAAATTAAATTATACCTATTAGATACAATCTGCTTTTATTAAGGTATTTACTATGTGTTAAGCTCTCGGCATTTTTATTGTATTTAACCATATTTCGATGATTGGTATGGGAATTATAAAAGGAAAAGTACTTAAATGAGGATTTATAATTTATTGTTACGATGATATAATCGTGATATTTGTTAAATTGGTAATAACAAACAGAAAGTAAATTTCTAATACATTGATTTGGAAAATTTAGTTCTGATGGGTTTGTTTATTCCTTTTGTCTTGTAAACTGAACTTGCAATCTTTCTCCTATTCTCTTTGGTCTAATTTAACTTAGAAAAACTCATTGATGAAATTGTTTAAAGTTTCAAAGAAAAAAATTATACATTTATCAAAGCTAAATAAGAGCACTTAAATTAAATAAATTTACTGAATTACAATAGGTAAAATAAGTTTTTTCAAGAATGCAATGAAAGATAAAAGTATATGGAGCCTATATATATGATTAGTTTATGATTAGACATGCTTGAAAACATATAACATATGATTGATAATGAAAATATCTGCTAAATTTTTTTCATTTTGCTGGGAGGTATGATTACTAGCCATTTGCCATGAAGATACATTCTTTAGTTAAATTTCTATATCCTTAAATGTATAGAAATTTTATAAGACTTTTAGCGATATTTACTATGAGGTTTATGAACAGCTGAGTAACCATATTCAGAATGCCTCAAATGTTAATCTCAATATATCAATGAATAAAAATTGAAAATGTTATAGTAGACTTGGATTGATCAAGAAAAGTGAAATTGAACTTCAAAAGAGATACAATTACCATAAATTTAAAAAGAAAATTTTTTGGCTATTTAAACATCAGTAATTGATAAATTTCTCATCTGTTACAAAAGTACTCACCGCAGTTCTCTTCATCAGTATTATCACCGCAGTCATCGATGAAGTTGCAACGTTGTAAATGAGAGAAACACTGTCCGTTCTTGCAGGAGAACTTTTCTGGTGAGCAATCATCGATAGGAGGGGGTGTGGTTGGTTTGCCTGAAATGTCTCGATCTAATTTTTTTTAAAAAAATTATGATATTAATTAAAAATGTAAGAATTTCTCTTTTATGGTCTTTCTTTTATGAACAACAATACCAGCTAATAATAAAATTTAAAAGTAATTTGATATTTAATTACATATTATCAATTTGATGCAAATATATTTGTATAAATATTGCATATACTATTTTTCCTTTTTTACTTAATTTGCTTTCTAATTTTAACTGTCTTTTAATTTATATACTTCAAATGGTGCCAGAAATATATGTTTTAAACTATTATACTTACCCAATGCTAAATGGCATCCGGGCGTTAATGAAAGATCATCAATATTCACAGAACCAAATCTTCTTTCAAGAGCGGCTTCAATTACAATCTGGGAGAAATAATGTATTTAAAATAAAATTTCAAGTTAAATTTAATATAATTTTATGAAACAGAGTATTTCACAATTTTTACAAAATCACTTCTTAAATTTTAAAATAAATTAAGAGCAATTAATTACTTAATTTGTTTTTCACTTAAATTGTAATTCAAAAATCCCTCTCAAAATGCAAAATACTGTTTAATTTTAAAACTAAAAAAGTTTACATTTATTACAAAATCTGTGCAATTTTGATATAAGGTATCAAAATAAGTTTTTAAAAATAGATGCTATTTAATCTCAAAAAAGACGAAATCTCAAAAATGTGTTAAGAAACCACAATAAGGTCTATATAATCAATTGAAAACTAATCATTCCGATTTTTTGATTATTCTACAAAAAAATAAACCACACCGACATCTATATTTAACGATGTTAACTAATTTTTAAACTGCCGTGAAAGGCTTTTGACAGCATTCTCAATAAAGTATGCCTTTATCATTTTCTCATCTGCCTTGGCCTTCCAAACATTTCATTTGAAAGTTAGAAAATCTGAATTGATTCTCTAAATGTTTTATCATTTATTTATTCATTAGTCGGATAATTTTTCATCAAAAAGCAAGTAAAGAAGTATAATAAAATATAATTAATTGTGACATCCAAGTTTTAAGTTTTGAATCCTAGGAACTGATCGCTGAAAATTATTTTATTAAAGAATGAATTTAAGTAATATATATATATATATATATATATATATATATATATATATATATATATATA